>JARHVA010008309.1:330000-347500 GCA_037957365.1 Torreya grandis
ATACCCATCATATCCTCTTTTTATCCCAAAATAATGGGTGAGACATTGAAGGGAGCCATATGGGGTAAGAGGATGAGTTGTACCATTTTAAATACTAATAGTGAGACCTTTTCATAACTAAAGTGGGGGGAGATGAAAGTGACTAAGAAATGTAGTGAGGTGATGGGAGAAGGTAGTGGTTATTAAATGTGCACATTTGTCATAGAGGGAAGAACCAAAAATTAAAATATGGGTCATGAAGGGATGAGTATAATAGTCTGGGAGGTGGGTCATTTATGCAATGGGTAAGGATTAGACTACAACTACCTTATCTTAAAATAAAAGGACTTAGATAAGGTTAATAAAAGAAATCCTCATGATACTTAATGATACAAAACGTGACAAAATGTATCTAAAAAATTAGAAATAGGAATAAATACCACATAATTTTGAAGGAAAGGGTTACAAATCCTTTAGGATAATAACACAATAAAGTATCTTGAGTTATATTTCTATTTGTAAGTAATCTAATATTGACAAAAAAAAACACAATTAAGGGGGAAGGATTATAAACATATTAAAATGGTTTCAAATCCATGGTAGGAAAATGGGAGTCTAGGATACCTAAAATAGATAGATGTTAATTTTAAGCAACCCTATAGCCACACTAAGTATAAGTGCAGAGAAATCTTAAAGAAAGATGTATACAATCATTAACCAAGCAATTGAAACATATTTTGTTAGAATGTACTTAATTTGAAGAGGAAGTGTCAAGCTTCAATATCCCCCTCTACCAATTGTGATTTGTAATATAATTTTGTGGTTGGATGATTCCCAAAGGTTGACTCAATATTTAGGCTAAAATTTACCCTACTAATGTATCGAATACTCCACAAAATAATATTTACTTTAAGATAAGATCTGAACCAATAACTCTTTTAGGTGTAGATATAGGGCATATGTGTGATAATAACAATAAAAATGAATGTCTCTATCTCTATTAGAATAAAATGGAAACATGTATTTATAGTGGTAAATGATCCTAATTAATCACAAAAGCTAATTTAACTCTATTAACCAATTTTATGGATTTTAGAATGTTTTGAGTGACCTTTAACTATGTCATCTAGGTTGATAAATTTTCAAAGATTAAGGCAACACATTCAAAAAAGTATTGATCAGGTCTATGAATTAGGGAAGGGACATATGTTAAATGAAAATAAATTAGTCCATGATGATGTAGTATCAAATATAGGTCTTGATATAGATATAGGATGTGATATGGAAGGATATAACTATGGGTATCAAGTCTGAAGAAGCTATAATGTATAGAGGAATGATATCTAAAAAATAATCTCTCTCAAATCACAAAATGCTTACCACCACTTTCTTTTTTCACCCTTTAAGGCATACTATCAGGGAGATTGAATATTGAAATGTTAATAAAAGAGAAATCATCAATAAATGATAAAATAAAAATATATTTTGTATATACATATGCCCCACTTGAAGCTCATCATGGGTGAAAATAGTGTAATATGGGATTTCTATTTGGAGAAGAACATAACAACACAATAACTAAGCTAATTAAAATTATATATTGAAATGAATGTTTTACATTAATAATTGAAAGTAAAATGTATATACCTTGTCTTACATATATCACTAACTATATTCATGTAAAAATTGTAGTCTAAATCATGAAGGGAAAAATAATTTCATTAGAAAAACCCTAGGGATATAAGGCTAGAGAGAAAATCAAGAAACCATAAAAGGACAAAGTAAATGGAAAATTTTAAAAGATAAATAAATCACTCAAAACATTGACATGCCTAGATGATGAACTATAGGTTAGAACCAAAATAAAAATAAAATTATAAAATTTAATAACAAAAAATTCAAGGTTATTCATGATATAAACCCCAAAAATGCATCGAAAGTAAGAAAAGTAACAATCTAGATTGAACCAAGGACACATGGAACTGATTAGTGATATCAGTATTGATGTAAGAGAAGTAAAAATACATACTAAAATAAATATGGAAAAACACATAATTATTAATTATAACAAAATATTAGCAAAGATAAATGGCAAGACATACTTAGTCAAAGATGTATAAATGATGAAAAATGAGAAAAATAGGACCAAATTGCCAGTTAGAAAATTAATATGACTAAAAACTACATAAAAAATTATGGTGTATATCACAAGCAAACAAGTAATGACTAATTCCAAAAAATAATTTGAAGGAATCATTTTTCATCTTGGTGGCTCTTATTTTTGAATAGAAATCTTCTCTTGATAATCATTAGTACTCTACTTTATAGTTTGAGTTTTGGAAATGCCTCTAAAATTTTAGCTTTATTGCTCCATGGAGGTGTTGGAGAGTTGTCATTATGATGTCATGGAGGTTCCATAGTGATTTAATGAAGTGCCTAAATAGTCTAAGTGAAAAATGACAAAGTGTGCAATATGCTTGTTCTTGTATGACAATGTGTGAAATATGTTTGTTCTAGTGTGCTTTATATGTGGTTGGTTGATCTTCAGTATTGACATAAATTGAGAGGATCAAGGATGAGTATGGAGGTTTGAACATGTGTAAGGGGTCATATAAGATGTGATCCATGATTTAAGATCTTGTGTACACAAGTGGAATTTATTTGGTTGATCATAGTTTTCATCTAGACACTTTGGGTCTAGTGGTATAAAATCTGAGTTGGTAGTTTGATAACATCACCATTGCCACGTGGGAATGAGTCAAGGGGAGTTGGTCATATGGTTGTGATCATAGTATTTCTTATTTATTATGTGTCAGATCTCAAGTTATTCATCGAAGTGCAGTCAAATATATGAGGTTGAAACATTGGATTCTAAGATAGATTTCACTATTTTTTATACTTAGCCAAATTTGTAGTTGGCCAAAAAGAGCTAATTAAGCTTGTTGATGAGGTTAGAATTAACACATGTCAATGTTATAGGAGAAGGTGATCATATGGGTTTTTTTAGTTTTGGACCTAGTTTATTTTTTTTAATTTCTAGATCATGTGATGTAGTGCATCAAAAGATATGCATATGCAAAGTTGGGCTCCCAGGTAGGTTGACTGTGTTTTTCCATACTTAGCCAATTTTGTAGTGTGGCATAAAGAGATGAGTGAGAATATTGATGGTGTTATATATTTCACATGTAAATATGTCAAGATAAATTGATCATATGGGTTTGTTCAATTTTGAGCATAAATCATTTTCACTATATTTGAGTTCATGCACTGAATGACAAAAAAAGTCATGGATGCTCAAAGTTGGCCTCTTAGGGATATTTAGACATGGTTGGTTTTGTGAATAGAATTTTATGAGAAGGCATGTTAATGGTGTTATATCTCACATGTGTGAGAGTTTAGGGAACAATGGGTCACATGGTTGGATTCTCCTATGGAAGGAGATCATCTGGTCCAAATTTGAGATCCTGCATCAAATAATAGAAGTTATTGAGGTGAAAAAATGGCTACTCATGCATATTGATAGGGTACCCATAATCATTTTTGTAAGTGTTAAAGCTTGAGCAAGATCAATATTACATGATTGATCTAAGGAGTCAGGAGGTAGTGATATGAGGAAAAGTGCATGATGTTTAATGTGTAAGTAAAGGTATAGGATAAGGATCTAATAATGAGCAGACATTCCTATAGATGATCAAATGGTGAGCATGATCATTAAAGACATTTTTGATTAGTAGAGATCGATAAATCACATAGAGTTAACATTTCAAGGATGCACAAGATGTGGTCAAAGTAATAGAGGTTTAATGATTGATCCTTGGAACCTATGTGTTAAATATTGATCAAGACTGATGGAACACATTTGATCTGATGCTGAGAGGACATGAGATGTGAGTATAGTGTTCAAACTTTATCTGTGACCATTTGCATTTGAATATTTGAATTTGCAAGGGAAATATCAGTGTCTAAGTTTTGAACCATAACTTTTGATAGAATTCAAATTTGATATTTTAGTAAAAATAAAAGTGATAGAGAACTCAAAGATGCAACTAGATATATGGGTTACAAGATTTGAAAGTATATAAAAACAAAGTTATTGAGCTCCAAAGTTGATTGTGTTTCTGTATATGTTCTGTAAGTGACCTAAGAAGGATATTCATGATTGTGTAGTTGTTGTTTTGATATTTCATGGTGAATTAGATATTGGGGAGTGTTGTAAACTCCATGAGGTTGCTATGTGTGGTTTTCAAAGGTGTGATCAATCTATCTTAGGTATGAAAATTTCTTTAAAAGTTCACAATATATTTGTTAATGGTGTTCTTATATATAAGGTCTTTGTTTGAATTATTTGAGCATACATAGAGGTAAGATAAGATGTTTGAGATAATTTGATGATGTCCTAGGGGACATAAGGAGTGAACCTATATGTTTATAAGTGGTCCTATGTTCTTATTATGCTTGGAGAAGTGTTAAATATCTAAATGGGTCTCTATAGGACTTAAATGTGACTTAGGCCTATCTTGAAAGGGGATTGTGCTTAAGTGTGACCCATATGAGATGCCATAAGGGTGAAGGCATCTTTTTTGCCTGACATAAAATATTGTGATCCTATTTATTCATGATTTATCTATATATAGTAGAACCAAATGTGTGTGGGTTTTAGGCATGTGTGTGAGACTTGGATGTGAGAGAGTTGAAGATCAAAGGAAAGTAGAGAAGAGTGAGAGTGCCTATCTATTGGGTTGATGAGTAGAAGAGATTAAAGACTATGTGTATGATCTATAGATCATGTTCTTGATGATAGTATAGTGTTATTGCAATGTTAAGTTGTGTGAAGAGATCTACTTATGTGAGATGCTTCTTTGAGAAAGAGAGAGGTTGTATAGGGGTTAGATGATAAAGAGGTCCATCATTAGGTGTTATAGACATCATTTCTAAGGTGGAAGTGTTATTTATAAGAGGGTATACAATTCTTGATCTTCCTTAGGGGTAGTTGCTCCTGGTGAAATAGGGTTTCACTAAAGACCTTTGATCAAAAGGACTTAATCAAGGTTGTAAGTCAGTAGGACTTAGTTGAAGGCACTTGATTAGAAGGACTTGATCAGTATCTTGTTTGTTATCATCTTATAGGATAGTATTCCATGTGTTTTCAAGCTTGAGAGTGGGTTTTATTCCATAAGAGGGTTTCCCACGTAGATATTGTGTTGTGTATGTGATCTTAATTTATGTTTATTGTACAATGCTATGAATGATCTCAATGCTTCATCAATGCTTGTGTTGATTGCTTAAGTATTTACAAGGGTTTGTAAATTTAATTAGATTGTTTTCCATCACTGACTCATGCCCCCCTCTCAATGTATTATACCTCTAATAATTGGTATCAGAGCCAAGTCCTTTGGTAAAAGCTTGACAACTTGAAGGTGATCCATGGTGCAATGGCTAGTCAAAATATGCATGAAGTTTTCTCTACTAAGCAAGCACTAATATTCGATGGATCCAATTATGATTTTTAGAGTGCTAGGATGATGACATACATTATGTCCCTAGGTTTTGATGTATGGTAATCTATTGTGGATGGTTATGTTGTTCTTATTAATATTCCATCTAGTGTTACATAAAAGAATTTGTTTGAGAACAACTCTAAGGAAATGAATGCCATCACTTGTGGTCTTACAAAAACTGAGTTCACCAAATTAATTCATTGCACATATACTAAGGAAAAATGGGATAAATTAAAGACTATTTTTGAATGACATTCAAAGGTTAAACTTGCTAAGTTACAGACTCACATAAGGCAATCTAAAAGTCTCAATATGAATGAAGAATATAGTATGACATCTTCTTTGTATAAATTTAGTGAAGTTATGAACATCATCAGAGGTCTTGGAGAGAATATTTAAGAGACTACTATTATTTAAAAGGTATTAAGGTATATATCCCCCAAGTTTGATCTAAAAGTATCTACTATAGAAGAGAGTCATGATCTTACTCATTTGAAGATGGATCAACTGCATGGAACCCTTACTACCTATGAGATGAGGAAGAATGATGATATACCTCCAAATAAGGAAGCAAATTTCAAGACTAAAATAAAGACAAAGAAGAAGTTATAAGGTAATAAACTCAAGGAGGATGGCATTCCTAATATAGATGAGGATTAACTAATTGTTTTGATTTCAAGTAAATTGAGAATAAGTTTAGTCAAGTATAAAGGTAAGCTACCCCTCAAATGCTTTAATTATGGTGAGATAGGATATTTTACTAATAAGTACCCTCATAGTATAAGAAGGATGATGATGATGAAGAGCATGATCAAGGCCATGATGATGGCAAGAGATATTTGAGGTCTAATAAAAGAAAAGAGGGATTGAAAAGGTTTGATAACAAGAAGAAATACTTCAAGGAAAATAAGAGTCTATACACCAAAGAATATTGTAACTCATAAAAAGAGAGTGAAGATAGTGTCTCAAAATATGATCATGAAGATGATGGTTCTACCAAAGATGAATATTTATTCATGGCTAAGGAAGGAAGTTGCTCACATCAGAAAGTGTTTACTTGGAGTGACTTATATGATGATGAAGATGAGGAGGACTATGAGACTACATTGGATAATACTAATATTGGATAATACTAATGAAGAAATTTAGATTGAGAAGAAGATCAATAAGAAGATGAAATCTAAACTCAAGTAATTTGAGGATCAATTTAGTGTTTTTGAGGCAAGAATGGATGAATATGCTAAGGAGCATGAATATATGGTCAAACATCTCAGTTGTTAGTTAGAAGTCCTATCTACTAGCCTAAAAGCTAAAGAAGATGAATGTGCAAGGTATGTTGTTGAAAATGAGTCATTTAAATATATGTTAAATAAGGTATTTAGTAAATTAATGTCATTTGAGTTTTGAAAAGAGCTCAAGTGATCTAGATGACATTCTGAAAGATCAAAAGCATGCAAGTGATAAGACTAGACATGGATACAAAGAAGAACTAGAGATTTCAACTCAAGACAAGATGAAGACTAATGTGAATAAGGTGGATCAACCTTTGAGGACAAATCATTAGATAAGTAATGAAGGTGATAGCAGGATGAATAAAAAATAGATCAAACAACCAAATGCCATGAGTTATGCAAATTTCAATGGTTACTACTTTACTTGTAATCAGTTTGGGCATAGAGATAGATAATGTAGGAGACCTAATAAGAATTAACTTGCATGGAACTATGATGGGGATCATCAGTCAAAAGGTGTAATCAAATCTAAGTGCCCCAATTTTCATGATGTTGGACACTTTGCAAAATGTTGTCCATTTAAGGAAATATAAGTTGAATTTCCTCTAAGAGATATTGAGTGCTACAGTTGTTATGAACTAGGACAAATTGTAAGATATTATCCAAATCTATAAAGGTAGAAAAATATTATTGTAAAATGTCTAGTGTGATTCAATTTTGAACAAGTAGGTCACATTGCTAGATTATCCAAGCAAAGGCCTACAAGATAGAATAGGTTTTATCAAGCTCTTAGAATGAAAGAAAGAAGACAAGTTAATACATGTAAACCAAAGGTGGTAAGTAGGATTCATAATGAGGCTATGGTGGAGAATGATTCTGAATTTGAAGAGTCCCAAGAGGCCTCATTGTCTACTCATGTTGAGAATAAAGAGAATAAGCTCAAAGATAAGACCAAGGTGAACATCTTGATATTGTTGAACAAGCTCCTAGTGATGAAAATACAAGCTACAAGGAATATTATTCAAATGAAGAGGTATGCCACGAATCTATGTTGTCTCCATGTATTGATAATACAATCATAGAAGAAAAAGAGAATGGTGTAGTATTTAAAGAAGTTGTTTCTCTAAATCCAAAGAATAAGAAGTAGAGGAACCATAAGTATCATCTAAGCAAGGATGAAGAGGAATATGAGGATTTGTATTTGTCTTAGAGCATTGAGGTATAGAGGGTGTCTCTATCTTAAAGAGACTCCTTTCAAGTGGAGAAGCAAGTGTTGTTGTGGTGTATTTTAGTTAGAATAATATGTAGGGTCAGATTGAAGGTTTCAAGTGGATTATTAAGATTGATGAAAATGTCAAGAAGTGTTTGGTTCTTAGAAAGGTCCATGCATTTATTTTTGGTGTGCTCCATTATTTTTTGAGGTCTGAAGGTATGTATGTACCAATTGAAGATTTTTTGAGTGCTCTTAGTTTTCACAATTTTTGGCTTAAGGGCAAGCAAGCCTAAAATGGGCTATAGGATATATGGGTTCCCAAAGGTATGGAAGATAAAATCTTGGTCCATAAGTGTGTAATGGGTTTCTATAGGTGTATAATTATTTTTAGAGGTGTGTGTTGACCAAAAATAGGTTTGTTGACCTTACTTGTTTTAAGATTCTAAGGGTTTTGGGCTATACTAGAAAAATGGTTTTCCTTATGAGTTAAGGTCTGAGGATTCTTAATTCTTTTAATAGGCTAAATGGGTGGTAAAATAAAGATTCATAGAGATTTTAAGGTTTTTGGTTCTCAAGTTATTCTTATTTATGTCAAAATAGAGGGATAATTAACTAGTAGGTTTGTAAAGGATGTATGTGGAAGAGAATGAGATTTTTGTATCAAATTGGTGGACTTGAGGGTTGACATGAGAGTACTATAGATATGAATTTTTAGTTCTTGAATTTATGTCTAATGAAATTTGTGGAGTATGCAACTTCCAAATAGTGATACAAAAGGACTAGACTAGACTAATGAGAAGAAGTGTGTTTTTTTTTAGTTTCTCTAAAAAATGGAAAAGCATTAATTTATTCAAGGTGAGTTCTCAAATTGGTTTAGAACATGTTTCTTGATTATTTAGTGGTGTGATGCTCTGTTGATGGTCATGGAAGTGTCTTAAGAGAGAAGTCTAGTAAGCCTACATAGTGGTTCTTCATGTTGTGTGAAGATTTGAAGATGATTAGAAGGTGAAATTGCTTAGATGTGATCCATGATTTAAGAGCTTGTGTGCATAACGATAATTCATCTAGTTGATCATAATTATCATCTAGACACTTTAGGTCTAGTGGTAGAAAATTTGAGTTGGCAATTTGATGACATCGCCATTGTCACATGGGAATGAATCAAGGGGAGCTATTCATATGGTTTTGATCATAGTAGTTTATATTTGTTATATTTTATATATAAAGTCATGCATTAAAAAATGATCAAATATATGAGGGTGTAAAGTTGGCTTCTAAGATAGATTTCACTATTTTTCTATACTTAGCCAAATTTGTAGTTGGCCAGAAAGAGCTAAGTAAGCATGTTGACGAGGTCAGCATTCACACATGTGGATGTCTAAAAATAAGGTGATCATATTGGTTTGTTTGGTTTTATAACCAATTTTTTTGTGCTAACTTATATATCATGCAATGTAGTACATCAAAAGATATGCATATGCAAAGTTGGGCTCCTAGGCAAATTGACTATGTTTTTCCATATCTAATTTTGCAATGTGGCAGAAAGAGTCAAGTGAGCATATTGATGGTGTTATATCTTGCACATGTGAATATGTCAAGATACATTAATCATATGGGTTTGTTCAGTTTTGATCATAGATCACTTGTACTAAATTTGATTTTATACACTAAAGTGCGATAAAAGTTATGGATGCTCAAAGTTGGCCTTTTGGGCATATTTGGACATGGTTGGCTCTATGAATAAAAGTATATGAGAAGTAATTTTAATGGAATTATATCATGCATGCACGAGAGTTATATGAATAGTGGGTCACATGGTTAGATTCTCCTATGGAAGGAGATCATCTAGTCCAAATTTCAGATCCTACATCAAAGCATAGAAGAAGTTATTGAGGTGAAAAAAAAGCTACTCATGCATTTTGATAGGGTCCCCATAGTAATTTTTGTAAGTGTTAAAGCTCGAGCAAGATCAATGGTGCATGATTAATCTAAAGAGTTAAGAGGCAAGGAGATGAGGAAATGTGCATGATGTTTAACATCTGATTAGAGGTAAATGATAAGGATCCAATGATGAGTGGGCACTCATATAGATGTTAAAATGGTGAGTGTTGATCATTAAAAACCTTGTTGATCCATAAATATCAATAGAGCACGTAGAGTGAACATTTCAAGGATGCATGAAATGTGGTTAAAGTGATAGAGGTTCAAAACTTGAGCTTTGGTTCTTATGTGTTAAAGATCAATCAAGATTGACAAAGCATATTTGATCTAATTTTGAGAGGATACAAGATGTGAGCATAGTATTCAAACTTTAACTATGATCGTTTGCATTTGAATTTTTGAAGGAAAGACTAGTGTCTAGTTTTTGGACCATATATTTTGATAGAAGTTGAAATTTCTATTATATTAAAAAGCAAAGTGATAGAGGAATCCAAGGCTCAATTGGATATATGGGTTATAAGATCTGAAAATATGTACAAATAAAGTTATTGTGATATAAAGTTGACTATGTTTTCGTATATGTTCTGCAAGTGACCCAAGAAGGATATTCAATATTATGTAGTTGTTGTTTTGATGTTTCATGGTGAATTGGATATTGGGGAGTGTTTTAGACTCCATGAGGCTACTCTATGTTGTTTTTATAAGTGTGATCAATCTATCTTAAGTGTTAACAATTCTTAAAAAGTTGATTGTATATTCAGTAATAGTGTTCTTATGTATAAGGTCTTGTTTGAGTTGTTTAAACATACATAGAGGTAAGATAATATGTTTGAGATCATTTTATGATGTCCTAGGGGACATAAGGAGTGTAAATATATGTTTATAAGTGGTCTTACATTCTTATTATGCTCAGAGAAGTGTCAAAGATGTAAATGGGTCTCTATAGGACTTAAAAGTGACTTGGCCTATCTTGAAAGGAGATTATGCTTAACTATGATCCATATGAGATGCCATAAGGGTGAAGGCATATTTTGTGGCTGACATAAAATATTGTGATCATGTTTATTCATTATTTCCATATATACAGTAGAACCAAATGTATTGGGTGCTATACACGTGTGTGAGACTTGGATGTGAGAGAGTTGAAGAGCAAAGGAAACTAGAGGAGAGTGAGAGTGCCTAGCTATTGGGTTGATGAGTATAAGAGATTAAGGATTGTGTGTATGATTTTTAGATCATGTTCCTAATGAGAATATAGTGTTATTTTATGTGAAGTTGTGCAAAGATATCTACCTATGTGAGAGGCTTGTTTGAGAAAGAGAGAGAGGTTGTGTAGGGGTCAGATAATCAAGAGGTCCATCATCAAGTGTTAAAACACTAACTCTAAGGTAGAAGTGTTCTTTCCAAGGAGGGTCTAAAGGACTTTATCTTCCTTAGGGGTATTTTCTCCTTATGAAGTAGCGTTTCACTAAAGAACTTTGATCAAAAGGACTTGATCGAGGTTGTAGGTCAGTAGAACTTAGACAAAGGTTCCTGATCAAAAGGACTTGACTAGTCTCTTGTTTGCTACCATATTATAGGATAATATTCCATATTTTTCTAGGCCCAAGAGTGCATTTTATTCCCTAAGATCATTTCCCACATATATATTATGTTGTGTATGTGACCTTGATTTATGTTTATTATCCATTTTTATGAATGATCTCTATTAATGATTTAAAATGCGCTTGTTCTAACACCAACAATGGGAAGTTTCAAGATGTGGGACTTGTGACTTGAAACAACCTCCAAATTTTTGAGAAGCTGGTTCTTCTTTATATCAAGTGTATACTGGGAAAAGGGACAGGAATTTTAATAGAAACACAAATGCAAGAAAGAAAATCTAACTGTGGTGATGCACCTGAATGTAACTCGACCTTAATCCTAAGCACAATGAGACTATATGTAAGATTCATTTACATTTAAGAGAAAACAAGTGCATGATCAATGTAAATCATGTAAATAATAGAAATAGAGGCTCATAGCATAGACTACTTTTGTAGTGATATAGAAAATGTCAACAAAGGCACAGGGTTAAATCTTCTTATTTGAATTGTTTAGTCACATAAGAGGCATAGAAACACACATAGTTATATAAAATTTTAAACTCAAGAAAATGAGATAAAGGCAAATGACATTTCCAATCATAGCTCTAGAAAGTCTAAACTCTTGACAACACAGCCTAGACTACTTTTACAATGACATAGAAAATATCAACAAAGGCATAGGATTCAATCTTCTCATTAATTCTCCAGTCATATAAGAGGCACAAAAACATGCACAATTACATAAACCTTCCAATTTAAGAAGATAGAACAAAATCAAATGATATTCCTAGTCACATCTCTAGAAAGTCTAAACTCTTTACAATAATTCTCTTAGAAAATTATCTCTGGTATCTGATCCTCCTCTCTGGTGATCTCTGCACCCTTATTTATAGTCTTGGATTCACTCTGGATTGTCTGCTTATTCCCAATCTAATGGCCCAACTAAAATCTAACCAAACTAGAAGTGTCTAACAAAACATATTTTATATATTTTGAAATGCTTTATCTTCTACCAGTTCATTGGCTGAAACAGATTACAGGATGCTCCCTTCACTTAAACGCTAGGTAACACTTAGCCAATTTCTTGAAAATCTTCTTATTACTCTAGGAGACACTGGAGGATGACACTTGGTAGGTTCCACAAAACCTATCGAAGACATGTGACACTTTCCACATAACTTATACTCTTTTTGTATCTTTGGTTATGAGCATTCTACCTTTGACACCTGTTGCAATCTGCTTCCTCAAAACTTCAACAGTTTAAAGAAAATAAGACTCTCAGCATTTCTTACCCAAGTAACTTTTAAAAGGAGCATAGGGACAAGTGGCAAACTCTACTTCTTCATCAAAAGACATGTGGTAATATCCACTTTACTCATCTGGGGTTATGTGGTGGTTTCCACTTCTTTTAGCTACCTTTTAGAATCCTATAGAAGATGACACGTAGCAATCTCCGCTTTACTCTATTTATACCATAGAAACAAATAGATCTCATTTCATATTTACACAGATAGCGACACCTTGTGGCTTTTGCTTGATTCAGAAACAACACTTAAGACCCACCATAGTCTTTACTCTATTAGTGAAGCAAAATTGAAGATAATTTAGATCACGACACGTGGTGGCTTCTGCTCTCTTCTACTAGGGTATGTGGCGTCTTCCGTCACTTTTAGAAAAGAAAAATTGAGACCTTCTGCAATTGCCACTTGGTACATTCCACCTAATCTTGATACTTAGCTTGTTAAAACATTTCTCTGAAAAGAGATGAAATGCCAATGCCGATGTGAAAATGCAGATGCTGACACTTGGTGCATTCCGCTGAGTCACTATGAGATTCATGGCATGTTTTGATCAACTCATAAAAAAATATTAAAGGTGCCTCAGACAACGACACTTGGTAGTTTCTACTTGACTTCAACACTTAGAGAAAAATGAATCAAATGGAAATTAGAGCTTGTGCTCTATTTAAAAACCTCACCGTCTCAAACCAAACTATGCGGGAATAGTGATCCAGATCATGCACTGCTGAAAATCAGAATGAAACGTAGAGTAATTTTAACTCTACAATCTCTATGCTTCATCAATGCTGTGTTGATTTCTTAGGTATTTTCAAGGGTTTGGGAATTGAGTTGGATTATATCCATCACTAATTCACCCCCCTCACTTAGTGTATTTTACCTCTAATATGAGGGTATCCATTTTGGGGATTGTTTTCAATAAATATCTATATTTCACATTACCTTAGGAGATTGTGATTCAACTTTTTAAATCCTTTTTATTGTGATACTTAAATGTTACAAGGGATATTACTATCTATTATATATTGTGGTTAAGATAATAATGGATTGAAATCTCAATTGATGATAGTGATTGCATCATCATCAAGTGTTTCCATTGGTAAACAATTCCTTCAAGTAAAGTTATTAAGGATGGGCCTTGTATAAGGATTTAATCACTTAGCACATAAATTTTGGAAGTATCACTTAGCTACTATGTATTTAGGGATATGATATATTAATGTGTATGGGTTGATGGAGATGCTAACATGTGGCACACATCCCCGTTAGTTAGTCATGTGGGTCCAATATATTAGGATAATTGAGTAACTTGTGGAATTATTGCATTAGGTAATGGTCGACCTACATTGGGATTAGGAGGTTACCCATCCATTGTTAGTTATTTATAGGTATATATAAAGGAGGTGAATATAATTGTAACGGAATAAAGTAAGCATTGAGTCTTCTATTTTAAGAGTATATTGGAGGTTATCCACTTGAAGAGACATTATGGAGTTATTTCTTCTGTAAAGAGTATTGTATGGTGTTGCCCTACCTTAAGGGTATTATATTTATACATATATTGAATATTTTGACATCTTGATCCACCAATATCTATTTTTTGTGTTGATTTATATTATATTCTTCATATTTTCCAATTATTATAAGTGTGGATCATACCATTAGTATATTTTGTAGATTCCTTAATTTGGGCTTAATTATCCAATTGTTTAACCCATAGAGAGTGCCAACTAACTATATTATGATTTAATTTTTTTAATAAATTTTATATTACCATTCACAATAAATTGACAACATTATCACAAGATAACTTAACTTTGCAATAAAATCATCCATGTTAAATATAACATGTGCCAATATCTATAAGGAAGATGGTAAATGGTCCTTATACCTTTATAAGTAGTTACATTTCAAGATTTGAAAACAATCAATGCATATGTTTGCTAATTGTTATCTATTTTTTCATACATTTCAATATGTTTATCATTACCCTATGTTTTTCAATGCTATTTATTTATCAAATGTGCTTATTTATGAAAGATACTTGTTTATCAATCCCCCTATTTATGTATAAATTAATAAGTCTATTTTTTTAGATTATTTGCTTCACATATGATGTCCAAGTAAAATAGTTTTTTATCTATTACATTGAAAAATCCATGTCCTAGGGAATAATGTTTAAATGAATTATAATGAAGTGAGGTGACATAAAATATGGGCAATGATAAATATATTGTTGCCTAGATATAAAGATGTTGTATAAAAGACTTCCTAAGTGGTGAATGTAAGTGATTAGGGTATCCCACTACATTATATATCAATGATGGTATATTCAATCATGCACCATTTTACTTTAAAAAAGTTAGGGTTGATAGATATCTTTAATACCTATTATGATTATGGTGTCTTGAATTTTTTTTTTTTTGAAAACATGATTTTTTATTTTTAATATTCTAGTTTATGTATGTTTTATATATCTATTGGTGTATGTATGGCCTTGAGGATGAAGATGATATACATTATGACATTTCATTTTTTATGAAGGTTGATAATAGTAGTGACTTGTCCATAAGAATTTGTGTCATGGATTCTAATGTCAAATATATATTTGTGTGTTGATGAAGATGAAAGAATAGGATTTGATTCCATATAACAACAAGGGCCATACCGAATGGAAGTGCATGTTTTTACATGGGTAAGAGATCGATGAATTTATGGGTAGTCAATATACATTGGCTCAATACATTAGTGTTGTATTAAAGGACTACGTAGAAAAATTCTTGTTTTTGGGCTTGACCCCTAAACTTGTTCACCAAAAGGAACATGACATGGTCCATGAAAAACTTACATTGTTCAAAGTTCAGATGCATAAGGATGATTTCATGATTAAAAAAGAATCAAAAATATTCATGGAATAATGAAAGAAACAAATTACAAATTTGATCCTAATGATTTAGATTGTGTTAGAAACTTTGTCACAAAATTTTATTAAAAAATATGTGTATAAATTATTTGGAAAAATAGGAATGAAAGAGAAACCAGTTGTCTTAGTCCTCCATATTCCTCAATGACATGACTATGTGCCCATATAATAGTATAATATAAATGGACTCCATGTATGAGAAAAATATGTAGAAGGTACTTTTAGATATCTAATTTTGAAATTTCACACTTGTTATTGTATAAGATTTATGTTTGTGTTATGTGATGCAACTCATGTTGTACACACTTATTTTATTTTATAGTATACATAATTAAATTACTATTATGTGCATTTTTATGTTTATGGATGCTATTATGGACCCAACATAATGTATGTAAAAGCTAGTGGTTAGTGCACATTATCACATGTCAGAGTAGAAACCAAGTGTTGGGTAATGATCCTATTGAGATTGTTGTTGTTAGGTAAGTTGAGCCTATGTATATTATAAATATTCATTATTGTCATTGAAAAAAATATTTTATTTTATAACTATTTTATATTTTATTTTATAATTTTCACATGAGGAGAGTGTGGCTGAAAAAATTGGTTGAAAAGGTGAATGGTGATGAAACAAGGCATGCAATGTTTATAATCTTGGGTTAAATAATGTACAAGTATCCTAATAAGGAGATAATGATCTATGAAATGAACCCATTCTTGTAACAATATCCAACACAATAATATTTCATTAACTATTATAAAGATCAATTATTCCACCATATTGGCATGTGGGGAAAATGTTTGCATGCATTGCCCCATGAAGGTCAAGAGAAAAGTATTGCCATAGAATTATATCACTCTCATTTGAAGCACATGTTTTTAAATGAAACCAATTTTTTATTGAAGAGGGGATTGGTTGGTTAATAATTTTGTATGTATTTTATTTGTGTACTCTTGGTGTTGTCAAATATGCAAGGAGAATGGGTTTTACAAGAACTTCAAGATTTAATAATTAGAGAACAAGTAATGGATGAAATCACAAAAAATCCCTAATTTTGACATGAGTTTTAGTGATTTTGACCTTAATGTGTCTTGGGTGAGAATCTAGATCAAATAAAAAACATTTTATAAGGTTATAATGGTGAGTCAATTTTTTTCAATGTGTGAATGCATGTGGTCAACCCATGGTCATGTGCAGAAGCACATGTTGAAAGTTGGTGATTTGAGAAAGAATTATTGAAATGAATTTTGTTCAATAATGAATGTTACATTTTATTTAAATAGTAATATCCATGCCCATTTAATTATCATTATGTATTGATTCTTATATGTCCTTATTTTTTTAAATATGTAAATTATTTTTATGGATTTTCATATATTTGTTGACAAGAATCCATTTATGGATTGTTTAGGATGATGTTAGTAACATTTTTTCTGGCCTTTCCCATCAAATGTTTTCAAATTTCTTGTAAATTAAAATATTTTTGGTGTTGTGGATGACACAAGTGATCCACATAGTCTCAATATTCATGGATTGCTAGAGAAAGCAATTTTCACTCTTCCAAATGGTAGGCAAAGTATTAATTTCCTTGAGAAGATTATCAAAAATTATTATAACAAGTTTTGATCAAGGTTAATTTTTAATAATGGTGAGGTGAATCCTCCTCATGCACAACCTTTCCAATGTGTATAATATGGTTACGGGAAAAGTCTATGATGTTCACAATATTTTGTGGAGAATATGAAAATTATCAAGAATGTACCATTGAAAAATGAACATGCCCAATTCCATTATAAACATAAAATTCAATCAAAGAATGATAATTTTTA
>JARHVA010008309.1:352500-472500 GCA_037957365.1 Torreya grandis
ATTTTTTAATTTACTTTTTGATGCTATTATGATGTATTCTCCATGTTTAATTTGAAATTTTCTCAACAGATCTTTGTCTTCAATCTTTCACATCTCTTGTTGAGTATTGTGTTCTAATTTCTTCAACACACTGTCAAAGCTCATGTTTTCTACTTGGCCTTGGTCATTTTAAAGTTATACAATTGAAAAATTACTCCCATAAACAAATATTTCTTGGTATTTACTTTTAAATTTTGATGGGACCTCAAGTTTAGGATCATTACATGTTGATGGGAATGATTATGTGTCTGATTCACTTCCATTTGTCACCTTTTCAGCCTTTCATTTCTTCATTTTTTCTATAATTTATGGATTTTCCCATTGGGTCTCACCTAGCCACTTCTTATTCTATTATCATTCCTAATATTTACCTTGATATCTACCTCTATCATTATCATAGCCATGTGTATTCTTCTCAAGTTCTCAAGATCTTCATGTTTTGACAAATCAAAATTTCAAAACTATGATCTTTTGTGTTAGTGTTTTCAATCCTCCATGCCTAGGAGATGATATAAAGTGTTTCAATATCGATACCTCATGTACAAAAAACATTAGCCATTATGTTAATACCTTAATTCTTTCAGGGTTTTGAGGTTATGAGGTTCCAATATTCTAAAGTTTTGAGGTTCTGAGATGGTTCTAGGTGTTGTAATCTTAGCACCTTGGGGCATTAAAAGACTTAGTAATTTTTTGAAAATATTTGAATGTAGATCTCTTTGAGTTAATGGGTTATATATATGTGGATGAAAATAGATGGTTTTTGGAGATATATACAAACAAACAAAAAAAAAGCAGACTCAGCAAATAAAGGTTAGTCAAAAACTAAAATCCATCTAAGAATTAATATAGAAACATGAAGAAAGTATACAATAAATTAAAATAAACTGGGTCAATTGTAAAACCATCTTTGAACTATAATGAAATTAATTATAAGTAAAGCCAATAAAGGTAACTAAAGCTAGATTTTAATACAAACTTGACTAAACAAGCACTAGTCTAAGTGAAATAAATCACTTTAACCACCAAATGAACATTTCAAACTATGAAGAATAATACAAATATTTGTTGGCTAGGCTAATAGATGATAAAATGATCATGTAAGATTCAAAATTTCAAACAACATTTGAAATTACCTACAGAATATATCTTTATTATGTGTAAATAAACTAGAAAGCGATAAACAAGTCTGGCTCATGAGTTGAAGACTATAAATAGAACTACATATCTATTATTTGAGTGGAATTAATAAAAAGAAGTCTTATCAATATGAAAGAATATGAAAATAAAATAGTTATGTTAAATCAATAGGGTCCCCATGTGCAAATATGAGTATGAATCATTTTGGACCCAATAAATGGTGAATTTTATGGGGAAAATGTTTCTTAGCATTTAGAACCCAGACTATAGATCAGGAAACTCAACAAGAAACACAAACCATAAATCAATACTTTAGAAAAATACAAAAAATTTCAGCACTCAAGTTTGCCTCCATGTGTGACATACTAATATTTAGATCCATCCAAGACCATCAATGTGTTTTTGAGAGTGATTAATTCTTTTCTAGCTCTTGCATTCACATAAAGAAATTTAAATTTGTCTAAATAATCAAATTTTTTGAGAATGACAATTTGGGTGTTTATCTTAGGGGAAAATGGCATGGGCATTACTCTTCTACCAGCCAAACATTTATATCCCTAATAGAGATATCTCTTATCCCATTCATAGCCTTACTCCTTCTCAACCATGCTAGAAAGCTTGTGATGGAGATTGCCTAAATCACCCTTTCAGTGAAAGAATTGGTTTTGAATATTATTCAATTTATTTTAAAAAATATTTCATTATTTATTCCATTGAGAGTTGGGGACCAATCCATGGGTGTAATGATAGACTCAGAAAATTCATAACTATTAAGACACAATTAAAATCAATTCCATGTTTACATTTGGATTCAAATGCTAAATTAAGTGTAATTTGATGTTTTCAACAAGAAAATTAAACATTTCTAAAATTCATATATATTTTTTTGAATCAAATGACATTAAATTATAAAAATACATAAATAAATTATAGCAAGATATATAGCTATTCAAGGATGATTCAAAATCTAAGTTCCAAACAACTTGAAACTATCAAACTTTATTGTCAACCATTTAAAGTTCCTTGCTTATAGAAGCATAAGGAAACCATATTAATTTATAATAGCATTCTCTAAAATTATTATAGTATTTATTGTGAACAAATTTTATTAATTCAAAACTAAATCATGATGAAGAAATCAAGGGAAGAAGCAAAGCGTGTTTTTTTTTCAAAGACTAAATCAATATACGACAAATGATTAGATCTTAGTCAATATTTGAAAAGACTAATACACACCATTAGAGGTTCAAAATAAAAAAATAACTTTAAATAATATGGGGGGAGGGAATGAAATAAAATTATACTAAAGAAAGAAACACTAACTACAAAAATAGGAAACAATGTATAAAATATATACACAAAGGAAATCAGGGTATATTCACTTGAATATTATATTAGATGGAGTAGGCATGTAGTAATGCTTAAAATATTGTATATTAATTGGTAGTGGAAATTCCTTACCATGAATATCTATTAATTTGAATGAATTATGTCTGAAAAGCTTAGATATTTGTTAAGGGCCAATTCATAAAGGACTGAATTTAGAATGCTGACCTTTTTATCTCATGTGCTTTGTCCCATAATAAGAATAATTAAAAAATATGAAAGGGTTTCACTTGATCTTTATTATTAAACCATATTTTCATAATTGCTTGATATTTTCTTAAATTTTGAAAAGCATCATCTTGTCTATCTTCTAGTTGGATCAAGTCCAAAAATCTAGTTTGATTTCATGGATATGTTTCCATGTATTCTTGTATGAAATAATAAATGGGTTTCTTGAGTTTCATTGGGTAAATTGGATCCAATCTACAGATAATAAATAAATGTGAACCATTCAAGATTTTTTTATGTTTTATTCTATCAAATCATAAAGAATATTTGATTAGCACATGCCAATTGCATGGGTTTTGATAAATTTCTTGTTTTATGGAATTTAGTAAATTATTTTTGGTAGATTTTACCAAACCATTTTTTGAAGATAATAGTTTGAGGAGAATTTGAGTGTGATTTAATTTTTTTAAGCCCATTTAGTCATCTCTATTGATTGGAAGGATGGTCCATTATCACAAACAAGTGCCAGAGGAGATCCAAATCATGTTACAATGTATCCTTCTAGAAATTTAATAAATTCTTCTACTTTATTATTTTTTATTTCTTTAACTTCAGTCCATATCACATGATAATCTATGGTATTGAGAATAAATTTATGACTGATTGATGAATTGGGATTTATGACTCCAGTGAAATCTAATCCCCACTAACCAAAGGGGCATTCTTCTACCACTTGATATAGTAGTTTGGGAGCATGAATGTACCTCTTATAAAAACTATGACATGAATCATAATTCCTCACATGTGAAAAAACATCCTTAAATAATGTTGGTGAATAATAACCAAATCCAATAATTATGTGTCTGATGACATTACCAAAAGGATGATCACTTCTCAGCTTATCATGAAATTAGTTCATCACTTCTAGTGCTTCTTTCTGAGTTAAATATATTAAGTAAATATCTTCATGATTCATACAATAAAACATTCCTCTATGTAACATATAGTGTGTATATTTTAGTCTTAGTGCTCTCTTTTTTTTCTGTCAAAATTAGTTGGTCACCTTCCATGAAATAACTAATGAAAATTAAATCATACAATGGACCAAACTAAAGCTCACATTAATTAACTTCAAAAATGGAGATGCTAAGATCTACTTCTGCAATTATTTTGGAAAAACCTTGACCATGTAACAATTTTGAAGGTTTTACTTCAATGTCATATTCTTGAAGTTTAGCAACATGACATCCTCTTCTTTCACCCAACTCATTTTGTCCTAGCATTTACCTGACTATGTGGTATTAAACTATGGAATGTACTATATTCCTCAATATGTAATGAATTTTTTTAAAAACTAATTTCACCAATACATAGGCCTGTATATAGCATAATGTAATTTAATTTATCTTATTTCAAGTATGTACTCGTAAATCCTATAGGTTGTTCTTTATCTTCAAATATTTGTGTTAACACCACTACAATTGTATGATTAGAAGTTAAAGAATAAAGATACACATAATTAAAATAATCTAGGTTGACTAACATAGTTGCTTACATACTTATTTCTTTGATCCCTTGGAATGCCTTCTTAAAATAAGTATTCTATTCTATCTTAGCTCCTTATTTTAACATGGCATTCAAAGGATTAGTTATCTCAAAGAAACTGTAAATAAATTTTTGTATAAAATTGAGTTTTCAAAAAAAATGATTTCATCTCTTTCTTACTATTTGGTAGATGGATTTTGGAAATAACACTAGCTCACTCTGGGTCAATCGAAATAGCTTTTTTGGTGATAATGTGTCCTAGAATATTACCTTGCATTAAATAGAAGACAAATATTTTAGGTTTGCGAGATAATCGAAACCTTATAAAACATTCAAATATCTTATCTAGATGATTGAAGCGATCTATTAGGCATTTATAAAATATAGTTAGGTCATCCATGTAAACTTCTATGCACTTAGTAATTAGGCCTTTGAAAGTGGTGTCCATATCTTGTTGAAACGTGGCACTAAATTTTAGTAAATTGAATGGTATTTTATCATAGGCATAGTAGGTACATAACTTGGTGGTGAATGTTTTTTTCATATATTTAATTTGTCCATTAAGATGTGGTTATAACCTATGAATCCATCTAAAAAGGACATTATATTTAAGCTGCTAATTTGTTTAATTACTTTAAAATTTTAAGACAAGAGGTAGTTGTCTTTATCTGATGCATGAATGAATTTTATGAAATGTACATAAAGAAAAATTTCTACATTTTTATTCCCCATAAGCTCTATGTTTATCACCTAATTTGAATGATACACTAGAAAAAATGCTACTTGATAACATCTTCTAGACTTATTTTAGAATGAGTGGTTCTAGGACTAGATTTACTGGCCTTTGATGTTACCTAAAGGGTTTGTAGTTAGGTTTTATTGGAATTTTACATGTCATAATATGAGGGTCAATATATTTATGCCATTATAGATCCATGTTATGTGATTTAACTATTTAGGTTTTAGACATGTACATCTTAGGTTGTTAAAGGGGTTGGGTAAAAAGGATAAATTTAAACAAATATTACAAATAGTTATATCAAACTAAATTACCGAAGATGTATGAAAAAGCATAAAATTGACTTATATGGATTGAAACAAGCATAATCAGATGTTAAGAAGGCTAGAATAGGCTTGAAGATCAATCATGGGTATTTCACTTTGCAACTAGGGTTGAAAACTACATTCGAATAGTAATGTGGTTAGGAGGATAGTAACAATACAGTGTTAATGTCTAAGTTATAATGCTAGTTTAATTTTATGGAAAATATGCCTAAGATGTCTAGAGATGGTATAGGAGGGTTTTTGAGACATGTAGGTGATTTTTGAGCTATTGCTCATTCATTTGTGTCATTATTTTATCAAATCATTTCCAAAACCTAATGAACACCTGCACAAATGAAACAACAACAACAAGATAAAATCTAAAAGGAAGAGAAAAATTGGGTTTTAGGATGTTACAATAATGAAATACAAAACCCATACTATCCTAACCACTACCTACATTAACACCAACGATGGGGGTCTCAGATTGCATGTCATTTTCCCTTAGGGAACATGCATAATATGCTTTAATAACTTTCACTTAGGCCCTTGTTAGATCAAACATTTAGATCTAGGTGGGAATGTTGAGTAATATGCAATATGTTGAGATATGCTATTGACTAATTTTATGTAATTATGTGCCAAGATATTAAGTGCTAGATGTAAGATGCCTTGTGAGGCTCCTTATATAGAAATAAATTTTATTTGAATGTAAGATCCTTGTTTGTTGGTCAAAAATATGAAAAATAAATAATAAATCATAAGATAAGACTTAAGGAAGGGTTAGAACACAAAACAAACTAAAAAAGTGACTATTGGACACTATCACTAAACTATACAATGGTGCACTGCACTAAAGTTCAATATTATGCTAGAGTCTTGGGAGCACAAAACTAGGTGAAGAATATGAAAAATAGGTTAAGAGGACCTTGTGACTGGGATGGGATGACATATGACCACTAGGGGTGTAGTAAATAGGGAAATAAGTCATAAGAAAGATCAAAAGACCCAAAATGACCACATGAATAAGACTCACATTCATCACTAAGACCTTCCCATGAAAGAGAAATAAAAGACATAGTACTTTTGGTTGCTTGACCAAATTAGGGCTATGTAAATTTTCCCCCAATTTATTTTTGTAATGAAATGAATTCAAAGTGATAGAGTAAAAGGAAAACTAAAATGTGTACCTATACTTACCTATGTGATTAATCTATGTAGAGGATTTATACGCTCTAGGCTTGTCCCACTTCTTGGAAAGAGAAGTGGACATAAGATGGAATGATTGAGGAACAGAAACCTATTTCTCCCCCACTTTGATATTGAATTGAGTCATGAGAGGTATCTATAAATATGGAAAAATAAGCCCTGATTTTCCCCACTCTACCATGTGACCTGAATCTAATAAGCGGTCTATAAATGTGGATAAATAAGACCTAATTTCACCACTCTGGTATGTGAACTAAGTCTAAGAATTAATCTACTTAAATGTTGAGACTATCACTTAACATTTGTAATCTAGGTCTAGTGACAATCTATAGATCAACTAGTGTAGTCAGCTATATGACCCAACCTAGGGAAATGTTGGGAACATCCTAGTGATAATCTTAATGTAATCTAATGATATACATAGAAATAATGGTATAATGTGTCATTTCATCTGTATAATCTTTTGAAATCCTATGAGATTGAGGACACATGCTCTACATTATACCCCCAAGACATAATATTTGAGTAAAGTAATTATGTGCTCTATATATAAAAATATATCCATATAAGGATGGATTACTAAGTACATGATCGCATGGTCACAATATGAGTCAATAACTATGTAAAAACCCTATGTGAAATATAAGAATTTGATCCAATCTATGATAATACCATGGAACTTTGTAAATCTGAGTCAACTTGTGTGTCTGAACCAATCTATTTATTTGAATATTTGGGTCAATTTGAACCATTATGAACCAATCTAAGTCAATCTATGTGTTTCAACCAATATATGTATATGAATAACTATATATATGGGTATATGAATCACTATATATCTAGGTATATAAATCAAGAAATCTAGGTGTCTGAATTGAGAAATCTGGGTGTCTAAATTGGTGTGAATAGTGCATGTATGGCCCCCCTTTTGGTGAGAGAGACAAGATTGTGGTAAGGGTGTCAAACCAAAAGTGATGTTGGTAATTATGTTAGTGATAGTTATCATTGATAATATGAACATATTATTGATTATTTAGATGTTTGTAACTAAGTTATTTTTAGAAAATGGGACCAATATAGGCTTGTGGTCTATAGTGGTTTTTATTAAGGAAGCATATTTTTTATCGCTTTGTAGAATAAAATTTATTAGAATACTAGTGTAACTAGAACTATGTGGAGGATATTATGATCATATCCTATGTAAAATAAATAGATTATAAATTAGAGCTATGGTTCTTGAGATATCAAGTTTGGAGGAATCTAGTATTAATTAGTAAAATCTGCATGCAAGGTTAACCTTAGGCAGGTGGCATTTTTAACATATGGATTAAATAGGTTGGATAATTGGTTTGGGAATCATTTAAATAATTTAATTTGAGACAATTTTTTTTATTTGAGCTTAGAAACATGTCAAAGAGATGAGGATCAAATGTGACCCGTTATGAGGAGGTGAAGGTGCTCATTTAGGTCGAGAAGGAGGTTAAACTGGTACAGAACCTTTTTTTTCCTTGTTTTTGACATATTTATTGCCTTATTCATTATTTTTAGTGAAAATTTGGTAGTCTAGGGAACTTTATAGGAGGACTACTCTAGTGTCTCGAATATGGCACTAGTCTCATGGGATGTAACACTATTATCCTAGGTACAATGTTATTGTCCAATGCACTATGTTGGGTATAATTATAGTGTCTAATAAAGCCAATTTTGATAGGTGTGTTTATAATTTATGTTTAATGACTAATATTACATTTTTATTTTCAATTTAGAGATGTTAATGAAAATTTAGGTGTGTTTTGTAGGCATATGCATGTATGAGGGAGTTTCAAAGTGGTTGGATGATAGAGTGCTTATGTAGATTACACCTAACAAATGTTGAGATTGAAATGATAAACAGTGCTATTTTAGGGCATGTGGAATCACTTACATTGATGCCCTAAAAAAATGATATGATGATGTCATTGTGTGAGATGTGGAATGTTGATACTTTTACATTCTAATTTCTGATTAGGGAGATGACTATGATGTTGGAGGATGTCTATAGGATACTAAGATTCCCATTACTAGTTAGTATATAGTGTTATAGTATGATACTAGAGATAGAGTTATAAAATAGGTTGTGGGGTACTATGTACCTGTGCCCATGGGGACCCATCTACTAGTGATTTTAGTGATGTGTTATTATCTTTGAATATTATGGCTAATGTTTTGTGGTTACATAAGTTTTTGTTGGTGCTATTGGCTTCCTTTATTTATATGGATGGGAATGGGGTATATATCTCATATAAGATGCATCGTATAGTGAAATATATAAAGGAAAACATGATTTTATACCTGTGGGGTCATACTATGCTATCCCAATTATATCAAGATTTATACCATTTTGCTTAGGAGTTATGCATGAGTGTCATTGGATCTTAGACATTATTAAATTGTTGGACTTACGAACATATTGTAGTGTATAGAACATAGGGGTTTTCATGGATGTATTGGGCTTATCCACATATGTTTATGAAGAGAAGGATTGGTATGAATCACATGCAATTGAAGAGCACAATGCATTCTCGATAGGTTTTAGATCAATTGATAGCTAGAAACATTTTTTGGAGGCCTTATAAGGGTTTTCAAGGGTGGCCTAAAGATGGTGTTCAATTGATATGGTTTCGAGTGAGCTTCTGGTTGCATGACCATTAGTTCAATATATTTGAGATATTTTAGTATGAATGGGTGACATGATACTTTGGTGTTGTATAATATGTGCCACCTATACCATGGGTGTGGTTAAGGAGATATTAGGTTATAGTGAGGTTGGGTAGTAGGTTGAAACCCAAAATTGTTGATTTGGTTCTAATTTTGATGACAAAATAAAAACTAATGTTGGATATACCTATTGTATATGATGTATGAGTAACTGATGCCTACATATTATGGTGGAGGCAACATAGATGGCCACTAATATTTCTAGGAGATGGGGCTATCATGAAGGAAACATTAGATCTAGAGACTATTAGGGTAATTAAGGGTATGTTTTTATTGTTGATTTGTATGATTTGTTTAGTTTAGTGATTGAATAATCAATGAGATATCTAATGCAATGTGTTGGTATGTGTAAGTTTAAGAGATGATGAGTATTGGAAGAGCATTATTGAGGTTATGATATGAGAGATGACATGGCATATCCCTAATTATGGCATGAATGATGGGCTAATGGAGAGGCCCATAGGATTGGAAAACATTCATACTCATCTATTTTATAGAATGTAACTTGCCACTATAACATATAGATGATAAACTTCTGATAGATATGAGGCATTTATTGAGTTACAGAGTGAGTTATGTCCATATATGATGTTCTAGGTGGGGCAGGTGGTAGGATCATAGATAACTACATCCATCTATCAAAAGATCATGTATAGTTAATGTTTGAGGTGGTAGTACTATGGTATAGAAAGAGGAGATACAAGGGAATATACTTCTAGTGTTGATGTATCGAAGAGTAAGAGTGAGGAAGGTGGTCTTGGTGACCAAACTCTAATAATTGAGTAATTATGTGTTATTATATTAAAACCTATTTTGGATCATTCTCTCTCTCTTTCTCTCTCTCTCTCTCTCTCTCTCTCACACACACACACACACACACACACACACACACACACACACACACACACACACACACACACACACACACACACACACACACACACACACACACACACACACACACACACACACACACACACACACACACACACACACACACACATGCACGCACACACACACACATGCGCACACACACATTTGGATTTTTTTTACATGGGTATAGTGTTATCTAACATTTTAATTTTTAGTGTTATTTACTTGAGGAATTGCTTTGGTTCTATTTATAGTTCATGTTTTGTTATATGGATGCATTTATTCAACTAGGGAATTGAAATTGATTGATCATATGTATATGGATGCTGAAGTATATATTTATATTGGATTAGGATTGTTAGTTTTTAGTTGTTATAGAAGTTTTGTAGTATGTATGAGTGTCGATCATGTGACTGTGGCTAGAACTATCTAAATTTGGATGACATGGTAAATAAATGACCATACTGATCATGCTATGTAGGCATATAATTAGAATTTGGATATGATATTGCTCATGGTCAACTACTAGTATTTATATGTGTAATATTTGTATCAAATAGATGAATTGAATATTTTACTAAAAATATGCTCTAATATCTATGATTGTTACCAAATATCTTAGTTAGTGGTTAAACTAAAACTATGTTATGATCTTTGTGATTGTTATTGAATATTTTAATTAGTGGTCAAACTGAAACTATGTTATGATCTCTATGATTTTTATGGAATATATTAATTGGTTATTGAACTAAAACTATGTAATGATCTCTGTGATTATTTCCAAATATCTTAATTTGTAGTCAAACTAGAACTATGCTTTGATCTCTATGATTTTTTCCAAATATCTTAATTAGTGGTCGAAAATAAATTATGCTATGATATCTATGATTGTTTCCAAATATATTAATTAGTGGTTGAACTAAAAATATGCTCTAATCTCTATGATTATTTCCAAATATCTTAATCTATGGTCAAACTAAAATTTTTCTTTGATCTCTATGAATTGGTTTCCATCTCTACTAAATCTATGGTGCGAGAGATCTCACATAAGTAAGTGTCCTATAAACCACATAGATCATATGATGAGTAATTAATGGTTCCTTAAAACAAACATCTTGGGATAACTCACTCATAGAAGAGTGTTATCTAAGATAATGTGAATAAGGATATCTCAATACCCCATGTGTGAATTCTGTAATGGATTAGAAAACACATTGGTCAATATGATTTATGAGTGCATAACAACTTTTGTCCTAATGTCCATTGATTATGTGATATTTTGATTATGGTTTGTGTCTTATTCTCTAAAAGTGATCTTATAGATGATGTTGAGTAGGAGTAAGGGTGATCATTCCTCTATCTATTAATGTAAGTAATATATCATGAGGCCTATAATTATTTGAAAACTATATCGATCCACTATGGGTGCCTATGTTCTATCCATTATAGGAGATGTTGTGTATAGTGGTTCTTTGGATTTATTGAGTATCTTGATTGGTGGTTTATATTCCAAATTTTATTAAGGAATATTTGTAATAACTATTTTTAATATATTATATGACTATGCCTATGAGATACCTAAATCCAAATATGGCTCCTAAAACTCTATCTCTAATTGTGGCTCTGCTAATCCCAACTCTTGATCTAATGTGATAGTGTTGTAACATAAGTGTAGAAATGATTTTAATGTCTCATATAATAATTTATCCTTGAGGGGGGAAGTGAAACCTATATAAAATATGTAATATACCTCTACATCTATGATTCAATTGATAGACCAACTATTTCATGGATGATTTGAATCATATAGTGTAATCACTCAATATTTTTGACTTACCCTAGTGTAGTGAAGGAAACCTATCATATGGGACTCAAGGTCCCTTATTATATATATAGTGAATGAGAAATAGTTTTTCTAACTCATTATATATACAAGTGAACCACTATGGAATTAATGATGAAACCAATTTAATAACTCACCCATTAGAGTCTATACGAGGGTCAAACTATGATGGATATTTGCCATGGAATTTATGTAAGCTTTGAGTTACACATATGGATATCCATTTCCATTGATTTTTTTAAATATTGGTATCATAAATTCCTTTGGTAACATTTTAGTGAAAATTCTATGTAAGCTAGGGTTGCCATAGATTGCATTAGAATCAAGCCAATAGTAGTATGCTTTGTTTTGTAAGGTGAGCTAGTGTAATTGTTATTGTAAAGAACCCATGGTGTGCATCAAAGATATTACAATTTGTGAATTTATATTAACATAATCAATAGGTTCATTTAATTCTTGAATCTTATTATTAATTTTAGCCATTGGTACAATGCATCAGTATCTTTTTGTTGATTTCTAAAAATGAGTAGTTAAATGGGAAAACATCACATGGATCATTATTAGAGGTGTAAAACCTTGTCAGAGTCTAACCATTTAGGGTACTCCATTATTATAATGGTAAGTCTCCTTGATCTATCACAAATGTTAGATCATAAGATCCTTTTATTAGAATAGATAAGACACTAACCAAGAGGGATGATCAAGAAGTATCAAAGGAGACAATAGTTAATAAATATACACACTTATCCATTTTAGGACCATGTAACACATTTCATATGACATGCAAAGAGACCAAAAACCTATTAGGAACTAAAGATATAAAGCCAAATAATGCAAAAACCCACTCCACTTCTCCATTGATATTCTTAGAATATGATAAAACAATGTGGAATGTAAAACAAAGAGTCCACATTCCCTATGCTATAATTTGTATTCCTCACTCTATCACCCTTTTGTGTATCTTTTTGTTGATTTCTAAAAATGAGTAGTTAAATGGGAAAACATCACGTGGATCATTATTAGAGGTGTTAAACCTTGTCAGAGTCTAACCATTTAGGGTACTCCATTATTATAATGGTAAGTCTCCTTGATCTATCACAAATGTTAGATCATAAGATCCTTTTATTAGAATAGATAAGACACTAACCAAGAGGGATGATCAAGAAGTATCAAAGGAGACAATAGTTAATAAATATACACACTTATCCATTTTAGGACCATGTAACACATTTCATATGACATGCAAAGAGACCAAAAACCTATTAGGAACTAAAGATATAAAGCCAAATAATGCAAAAACCCACTCCACTTCTCCATTGATATTCTTAGAATATGATAAAACAATTTGGAATGTAAAACAAAGAGTCCACATTCCCTATACTATAATTTGTATTCCTCACTCTATCACCCTTTTGTGTATCTTTTTGTTGATTTCTAAAAATGAGTAGTTAAATGAGAAAACATCACATGGATCATTATTATAGGTGTCAAACCTTGTCAGAGTCCAACCATTTACGGTAATCCATTATTATAATGGTAATTCTCCTTGATCTATCACAAATGTTAGAGCCTAAGAGCTTAATATTAGAATAGATAAGACACTAACCAAGAGGGATGATCAAGAAGTCTCAAAGGAGATAATAGTTAATAAATATACACACTTATTTATTTTAGGACCATGTAACACATTTCATATGACTTGAAAAGAGACCATAGAAAATGGCTTTGTAGAATCACAGGATGAGGTTGTCCATCAGGCATTAACTCGAGCACAAAAGGAAGAGCTTAAAGAGAACAAGAAAAAGGATGCAAAAGCCCTATTCCTAATCCAACAGGCAATGGATGAATCTTATTTTTCTAGAGTTGTAGCAGTAATGAGATCCAAGTCGGCATGGAAAATCTTAGAGACCACCTATAAAGGTAATACAAAGGTGAAAATAGATAAATTGCAATCTCTTAGGAGAAATTTTGAAATTTTGAAAATGAATGATTCAGAGTCTATAGACCAGTTTATGGGTCGAGTATTGAATATTATGAATCAAATTAGATCTAATGGAGAAAAAATAACAGATCAGAAGATCATAGAAAAAATACTCAGGAGTTTACCCAACAAATTTGATGCAATAGTTGTAGCTATTGAATAAACCAAGGATTTGGAACAGATATCAATAGATGAATTAATGGGATCTTTGTTAACACATGAATCCAGAATGGATAGGAATAATAATACTTCTTTTGAGAATGCTTTCAAGTCTCAGGTATCATTTGGTAGAGAAAGAGGAAGAGGAAGGTGAAACTTTAGAGGAAGAGGCAGAGAAAAAAATAGAAGGAACAATTCAAATCAAGGTGAAAATAATAATAAAAAATACAACAATAGAGAACATGGAAACAATCACTTCCAACAAAATTCACAAAGGTTTGATAAATCTAACATTCAATGTTATTACTACAAAAAATATGGACATTATGCAAGTGAATGCAGAAACAAACAAGGAGATGTGGACAAGCATAATGCTAATTACACAAATGAATCTAGTTCTAAAAGCTTATTTATCACTTGTCATGTTATTCAAGAAAATGCTAGAGATATTTGGTTTTTAGATAGTGGGTGCAGTAACCATATGACAGGGAATAAAAATTTCTTTGCTAGTCTTGATGATTTCATAAAATCTGAAGTGAAATTAGGAAATGATAACAAAGTGGATGTAATGGGTAAAGGAGTAATAAATGTTTTGGCAAAAAATGGTGAAAGAAGATTTATTCTTGATGTTTATTTTGTACCTGGTCTAAAGCATAATCTTATGAGTGTTGGAAAGTTAGTACAGAAAGGTTAAAGAGTATCTTTTATGGATAATGTTTGCACAATACTAGACAAATTTCCAAATGACAGGTTGATAAGAAAAGTGGAGATGACCAAGAATCAGATGTTCCCTCTTCGAATTCAGTGCATCCAAGGAGAAGAGGAAGCCCACTTCAAAACCATGCATCTAGACCAATCATGGCTATGGAATTTAAGGTATGGACATTTGCATTTTAGAGGTTTGAATTTGTTACAAAAGAAAAATATGGTGAACAGATTACCACCAATAGAACATCTAGGAAGTTCATGTGAAAGTTGCATTCTGGCAAAACAACATAGAGAGAGATTTCCAGTAGGAGCCTCATATAGAGCAAGGGTAATATTGGAGCTAGTCCATAGTAATTTATGTGGACCAATGAAAATTCCATCATTTGGAGGTAGTTCTTATTTTCTAACCTTCATTGATGATTTTAGCAAAAAGACTTGGATATATTTTCTCAAAAATAAGTCTGAAGCCTTTGGAAAATTTAAAGAATTCAAGGCTATGGTTGAAAAGCAGAGTGGCCTTTACATCAAGGCACTTAAATTAGATAGAGGAGGCAAATATATGTCTAATTAATTTCAAGATTTTTATAGATATCATGGCATTAAAAGGTAACTGACTACAAGGTACACACCACAGCAGAATGGTGTAGCAGAAAGAAAGAATAGAACAATCATGGAGATGGCTAGAAGCATGTTGAAGGCCAAACATTTGTAAAATGAATATTGGGCTGAAGCAGTAGCATGTGTAGTATATATTTTGAATAGAAGCCCAACAAAGAGTGTCAGAGATTGAATTCCACAAGAAGCTTGGAGTGGTAAGAAGCATAGTCTACATCATTTCAAAAAATTTGGTTGTATTGCATATTCTCTTATACCATCTAAATTGAGAAGAAAAATTGATGATAGAGGTGAGAAATGCATTTTTATTGGCTATCGTGAAGAATCAAAGGCTTATAAGTTGTATAACTCCATTTCAAAGAAAGTGATTATTAGCAGAGATGTGGAATTCAAGGAAGAAGAAGCATGGGATGGAAGCATTGATATAACCATCACAATTAGAGCACCAATTTCCCAAAATGAAGAAGAATCTAAAGAACAAAATTTGAAAGGTGATCAATCCTCTTCACAAGCAAGAACAAGCACTCCAATAAGAACACCTAGGAGCTTAGCACAAGGTGAATCATCTGGTCATGCATGTCATCCTACACCCAATTCACAAGTAAGTGATGAATCAGATCCAACTCTTGCCACTTTAAGATCAAAAATTAAAGGTAATAAAATGAGAAACTTGAGTGAGATTTATAAACAAGAAGAAGAGAATTTAGATTTATGTTCAAATTTTGCTCTTTTCTCTCATGATCCTATGTATTATGAAGAAGTAGTTAATGAGGAACATTGGATAAAAGCAATGGATGAAGAGATGAATGCCATTGAGAGAAATCAAACATGGGATCTAATGAATCTACCTGAAGGTAAGGATTACATAGGAGTCAAATGGGTCTATAAGACCAAATTTGATGCAAAAGGAATGGTTGAAAAACACAAGGCAAGGTTAGTAGCAAAAGGTTTTGCACAAAAACATGGAATTGATTATAATGAAACATTTGCTTCAGTTGCTAGACTTGATACTATTAGAATGGTTTTAGAAATAACTACACAAAATAATTGGAAAGTATATCAAATGGATGTTAAATCAGCCTTCTTGAATGGTTTCCTAGATGAAGAAGTGTATGTGAAACAACCACCAAGTTATGAAGTGCATGGACATGAAGAAAAGGTCTACAGATTGAAGAAGGCCCTCTATGGTCTCAAGTAAGCACCAAGAACATGGTATAGTAGGATTTATTTATACATGACAAACAATGGATTTAGTAGAAGCAATAGAGAGCCTATATTGTACACAAAAATCAATGAAGAAGGTCAGATTTTGATTATGTGTTTATATGCTGATGATTTGATTTTCACTGGAAATTTGTCTATAGACACATTGAAATCAGCAATGAAGAAAGAATTTGAAATGATAGATTTGGGATTAATGAAGTATTTTTTGGGCATTGAAGTTGTACAATCTGAGAAGGGAATTTTTATTTGTCAAACTAAATATGCAAAGGATGTGTTAAGGAGGTTTAAGATGTTGAATTGAAAATCATCACCTACACCAGCTGCTACAAGGACCAAAATTAGCAAAGAAAACAAAGGGTCTAATGTTGATTCTACAACATTTAAAAGACTAATTGGTAATTTGATGTATCTTATAGCTACAAGACCAGATATCATGTATGGGGTCAGTTTAATCTCTAGATTCATGGAGTCACCAAAAGACTCACATTAGCAAGTTGGAAAGAGGATATTGAGATATGTGGCAGGAACAACAAAATATGGAATTTTATATTCCACAAATAATGATTTTGGTTTGATTGGTTATACTGATAGTGATTTTGTAGGTAGCATTGATGATAGGAAGAGTACTTCTAGACATGCCTTTCTTTTTTGAATAGGTGTGGTCAGATGGGCATCCAAAATGCAACCTATAGTGACACTTTCATTAGCTGAAGCAAAATATGTAGCAGCCACATTAGCAGCATGTCAAGCAACTTGGATGAGGAGAGCATTAACAAATTTATTACAAGCACATAAGGAGTCAACACTAATCTTTTGTGACAACAAATCAACAATTTCATTGTCAAAAAATCATGTTTTTCACAAGAGGAGCAAGCACATTGATACAAGATTTCATTTTATCAGAGAGTTAGTAAATAATGGAGAAATCCATTTGGAGTTCTGTAGATCTGAAGACCAATTGGAAGATATATTCACAAAAGAATTAGCAAAAGAGAATTTTGATTATCTAAGACAAAATTTAGGCATTGTAAATGTTGAAGTAGTTAGTGGTATAAATTAAGGGGGAGTGTTAGAAACTAGAGTTAATTTCCACTTCTTGTTCTGCCTCCCTCATACACGCTATTTGCCCCATCATGCACATAGTCTACATGTTTGATTACCTCAGTCATAGCTTAGCATTGCATGAAAAAAATTCAGTTAAGGTTTAGTTTTTTTTTAGTTTGATTTGTTCTTAACTCTATATATGTAATTCAAGATCTCAGCTTTATGGCATGCAAAAAATAATAAGATTGAAAATATCTTTTGATTTCAACAACAATCTGGAGTCTGTACCCAATTTTTTTTTTTTTTGCAAATCTAACAAAGTGGTATCAGAGCTTAAAAAAATCTAAAAAAAAAGCTTGCGTAGTAGTTTGACATAGGCGTAGTGACTTAGGAGAAAACACAGCTAGGAGTGTAGCGCATCGAGTCTTAAAGGATCCAAGGTCGACGATAGCTAGAAATTTTTGAATGTGGAGAAGAGCAGCCAGGGGGTCGTAGAAGATAAGGTAGTCACTGTGGGAGAATAGAAGATAGTTAAATAACAAAGTTTAGCGTAGCCAAGGAGCAATTTCACTCCCTGTTAGCAGCAGTCTTAGTTGCCATAGTTACCTAAGGAGATGCTAGCCTGTAAATAAGACGGATAAAAATCAAATTAAAAATTCTATTTTTGATTGCTGTAGCAATCTGGGCTATGCAAATATTTTTATTTTTTGCAATTTTATTCTACTCTGTTTCTTTCAAATTGGTATTAGAGCCATAATGCCTGGAGTCTACAGAGAAGCATCAAAGACTAGTGGTGTAGCTAAACATGGAGGCAAGATAAGGAGAATCTATTTCAATTTGAGTAAGGCTCTAGAGAATAAGTGCGATCTACAAAAGAAACAAGTTCTTGTTTTATGCATCAATCATGTAGCAAATTCAAAGTTGCTAATCAAAGTCTATATTCATTAAAAATTTGAATAGCTTGATGATCAAATAATAGATCCACTTGCAAAGTGAAAGTGATGACGTCTTGGGTAGCAGCCAACTTACCAAAAAAAAAACCCTACACAGTAGTTTGACATAGGCACAGTGACTTAGGAGAAAACATAGCTGGGAGTGCAGTGCATTGAGTCTTAAAGGATCCAAGGTCGATGGTAGCTGGCAATTTGTGAATGTGGAGAAGAGTAGCTAGGGGGTCGTAGAAGATAAGGTAGTCATTGTGGGAGAGGAGAAGACAGTCAAATAACAATGTTTAGTATAGCCAAGGAGCAGTTTCTGTACCTATTAGCAGTAGTCTTAGTTGTTGTAGTTGCCTAAGGAGATGCCAGCCTGTAAATAAGACAAGGAGAAAAATCAGATAAAAAAATCTATTTTTGATTGCTGTAGCAATTTGGGGTATGCATATATTTTTATTTTTTACAATTTTCTTCTGCTTTGTTTCTTTCAAATAATTTATACTATTTATCACTAATTAACATCATATTACTAGCACTATCTACACTACCCTAACATTTCCTCCACATTTACCATGTTGCAGTAACTTTATAACATCCTATGCATCAATTATTTTTCTTATTAACATTTTAATTAACACAAAATCTCACTTACATAATATTTTAAGAATTTAAAATTCTTTCTCACCTACTTCCACCTACCTCCATTATGTCTCCTAAAAATCACCTCCTACCTTTTTTAGAGAGAGTTAGTTTATTGTCCATAATGTTTAGAGGGGGTGATATCTTGGACTTGATGAGAGGTAAATGGGATATCACCCTCATAGAGGTTAGGATGATAAAAATTTTATACTATAGTAAGGTGGTGTGAGGGATATTCATTGGTAAATATTATATTGTTAATTTGTAAAGAATATCACATGCTAATAGAGTAGAAGATACATTATTATCATGTGAATGTAAAATGTGTAAATTATGAACATAAGTATTTTTTTTTATGCCTCTATGAAGGCATATTATCATTTTGACTAGAATGTGATAAGAAATAAACTTGAACATGATAAATGGGTGAAGTAGGGAGAGAACTAAATGGACTAGATTCAATTTTTTTTCACTAAAATCATAGTAATCATCATTATTACAAGGTTCATCAAAATTAGAGTTTAATTGTGTGTGTGTGTGTGTGTGTGTGTGAGAGAGAGAGAGAGAGAGAGAGAGAGAGAGAGAGAGAGAGAGAGAAGCATTTAATATATCCTCATCAACACTTTAATTGTAATGTTCATAACAATCATCATCATTATAAATGAAATCATTATCATTTTATAATGTGCAATATTTGAAATGTGTCTATTCATTATTATAATTATGAGAAAAGGTTATAAATTCATCAAATGGGTGAGAGGCAACAAGATTCTTAGACATCATGCTAAACATGTGAAAAAAATAATGTAAAAATGAAAAACAAGCACACAATAGGTAGAATGTAATATAGTACAAATATATTTGAAAATATTCTAAATATTCAACCCAATGTTTGAAAAAAAATAGAATTTTATTTGAAACCCTAAGGGATAATATTTGAATGTCTAGGGACCCAATATGCTAATCTAGGGGTTTTAAGGGTTTTGTAGATAAAATTTGCAGTTTATTAAATAAATAATACCATATTATAGGAAGGATTTGGATTAGTTAGGTTCTACAAAAATCATGAAAAACATAATTTTATAAACCTTAATTTATTAAACAAGAATGAAGAAGGTAAACCCTATGATGCAACTATGGTTTTAAGAAATATTCAAAGTAAGTTGGGTTCACCAAATGATTTAACTATTTAGGGTTTAGACATGTTAATCCTAGGTTTTTAAATGGGTTGGGTATAGGGGGTAAATTTAGACAAATATATATATCCAACTAAATTACTTGAGATGTATGCACAATGAGAAAATTAACTTATATGGAGTGAAACAAGTATTGTCTAATGTCAGGAAGGATGGATTTAGATTGGATATTAGTCAGGAGTCTATCATTATAGAATTGGAGTTAAAAATTGCCTTCACATAGTAGTAATATTAGGAGGGTAGTAGCACTACAATGCTAGCATCCAAATTATAGTGCTAGTGTCCTTATATGGAAAATCTACTTGAGACTTCTAATGATGTTGTGGGAAGGTTTTAGAGACTTGTAGGTGATTTTTTATCTCATGATCATTCATATGTGTCACTATTTTGTCAAATATTTTACAAAACCTAATGAACACATGCACACATGAACAACAACAATACCAAATATAGAAAAAGAGAAAAACGAGGTTATGGGATGTTATTATCACACAATACATAATCCTTACTATCCTGACCATTGTCTACATTAACCTAGATAATAGTGGTATTAGATTACATGTAGTTCTCCCTTAGGGAACATTCATAATCAACATGCACAATATGTTATAATTATTTTCTCTTAGGCCCCTTTTTTTTTATCAAGAATGATAATATAACTGTGATTGTTGAGTAATATGCAGTATATTGAGCTATACTATTGACTTATTTTGAGGCTCTTTAAATATGACGAAATTTGATTTTATTGTAAGACCCTTTTTCACTTGATGAAAATATTCAAATTAAAGAAAAAATCATAAGAGAAGGCTCAAGGAAGGGTTAGGACCCAAAAAACATTAAAAAATTGATCGTTAGACACTAGCATTGAATTGGTCACTAGTGTCCTACACCATGCTAATATCTTGGGAGTAAAAAATTGTGTGAGGACTATGAAAAATAGGCTAGGGGAGATATGACTAGGATAGGATGACATAAGACCATTGGGGGTGCATCAAATAGGGAAACAAGTCATAATAAAGATCAAAATATCCAAAATAACCATTTCAACAAGACTCACATTCATCACTAAGACCTTTCCATAAAATAATAACAAAATACTTAGTACTTGTGGTTCCTTGACCAAATTAGGGTGTGTAAACTATGATATATTAATAGGGAAACAATATCTTATTCAATGATTATATATCTTCATTATTGCATTCCATCCAAACCACTATGTTTTCAAGCTTGTCTAGAGTTCCCATGTTGAGAATCCTTCACTCTTGACTTCGACTAGGCTTATTTATTATTTACAGGCTATTTTTTCCAAGTCAAATAATATCTCTAATGATATAATTACTTTTATAATATGATTATCTTTAATCTAAAGCACTCTATCATATTTCAATTATTGTTATTCAAAATAAAATCTCTCTTCTTTGTTAATGACTTTTACATCAAATTCATTGGAGTTGGATAACAAACCAAGAATTATCTTATCATCATAAAAACATGGGAAATTTTAACATTATCAAGCACAAAGACAAATAATTAATTTGATGATAATTTTTTGTAGGTTAGTCTTGTCTAATGGTGTGAGGTTAATAACTGAGATGGCTAAGGAATTGCCCATTGCATTTTATACTCTAGGAGTGAATGAAATGTCAAAATCATGTAAATATTCAATTAATTACTAGGCATAGTATTTGTATTTCTTCAAATAGGAAATATTAAACTAATTTTTTTATATACTTGATTGACAACCATTTTAGAACTACTAAAAAATATTATTTGATGGAGATCAATTCTGATTGTAAACTAAATACCCAAATTTAAGGATTCATACTTTGTCATGTTATTAAAACAAGAGAACTAAAATATATAAGCTACATGTCTCTTATCATTGGTTTGAGTAAGAATAATATGATACCTAGATCCTTGCTTGAAGTGTGATCCATATGAATAGAATGACCACATAGCTATTTTTTGATCATGATCAAACATTTTCTTCTTTACTAGTTTGGTTGACAAAGTATAAATAACATCATCTATAAAAGTGAACTTAACTTGCTCGTTGATTGCATTAAACTATGTTATCATCAATTTCTTGCATAGTTATTTTTCAATTCTAGTTTGGTTTTCCACTCCTCTCCATGGTAACCACATGTGGGAAATGTCTATTGCCGTATAGCCATTGAGTGATTTTGACCAATATCTACTTAGTAGCATGCCATATGATTTTGGTATATTAACTACTTGTATATCTATGAACTAGTACACTCTTAGCATATATTATAACTAAATATAGACATTTAATAGATCACCCATGACTTTGAATTTATAATTATATAGATGAACTATAACTTTGTCTAATTTCACAAGAAATAATCATAAATTCTTGTAAACACTTTCACTCATAACATTAGTTAATCCATCAAAATCTATAAGATAATTTTAAATGTTCTTAGAAAAAATTATTACTATAATAAATAAGGAGAAAACTTTAGCTCTAGTCTAATGTATTATGACATTGGTATTACTACTCTTATCTGTAATAGACTTAAGTATCAAATCCCTTTATTTATTAATTGTTGTTAATCTATGCAGAGTGATTTTTGATTTTATCTTCTTCATGTATTCCATGATGTTGTAACCTATTTTTTTATTGGAGGGATGATTTTCACTTGACTTTGGTGGATGTGGATCCTTTCTAGATTTAGAATCATGTGGTGGAGCAACATTATCTTGTGGAGTTAAGGTATTCATGGGTTGTTGTGCTCTACTCCTAAGACTATAGTTTTTTTATTTGGTATGGTTTTAAATCTTGGATATCATTGGTATTATTTTAAGGCTCATTGTCTTCTATGTTATAAAAATATAGAGTTTATAAGACCATGGTTATATTAATAAATTTTAATGAACTAGAAGCATTGAAAATACTTAAATTATTCTCATCCTTTGGGATAACATCATATTCATCAATTTATTTTTGGAGAATGTCCAAGGCTAGAGAAAAATAAATACAATCAAGTTTTCCATGTTGGGTTGTGTTTTGGACATGACATAAATTGGGCAAGGTAATCTCCATGATATTTATCTCAATAAATTTGATAGTTGAGGACTCAATTTGTTTACCAAATCTATTAAAAGTTTTTTTAATTGTGTTGATTAGAGAAATTTTGAGAAAAAAATTCCATTATATGAGATGCTTTCTTATTTTTACAATTTCATACAAATCATTACTCAAACTTTGGACCATTATTTGGATTACATATACACTAGATTTTGTTGAATATTAATGGGAATAATGTCTATCATAGATCATAGCCAAAATTAATGATCGATTGTAAGATTGAAGCATTACTTCACTACTAGTTGGAATGAGAAATCCTAAGTTATGATTAGGGGCAACATGAGCTAATGCAAACTGATTCCTAATTGGTAGAGGTTGCAGTAATGACACATTTTGATTTTTAGGTGGGATTAAGTTCAATGAAAACATCTTTGGGATAACAATGGGAATGGGGGACAATATGTGTTCGTGTAGATTGATTTACCTATCTAATTCTATTAATTTAGCATATGCAAGTGGAAAATTAGTAAGAGTTTGTTCTCTCCTTAAGAAAGTGGTAGTCCAAGGATCTAAAGTATTTTTGAACATTTATAAGGATAATTGAGAATTTGGCCTATACATGTATGTTACCTTAATATATTTTTTCTGAAAGCATGCATTAAAATTATGTATAGTTTCATTTGATTCCATTTTCATGGAAAAAAATTAATGGTATAAGATACTTCGATTGAATATTTAATGAAATTGAGATTAAAATGTTATATTCAATTGATTCCATGATGTGATTGAATTTTTTGGGAAGTTCAAAAACCAATCATAAGATTTATCAAGCTAAGTGAAGGGAAACAACCTATAATATACTTATTCATGTCTAACATTAAGCAACATGAGGATGTTTTGTAATATGTAATTTTATCTTCTAGAGTACTTATAATGTTTGGATTGAAATTTGGAAGATAACACTTAGGTTTTCTATTTAAATTATGGACATCATTTGGAACATTTATAGTTGATCCAACTAGTCAAGTTACATCTATTTGGACTGGTCTATTGGCCAAAAATTGTGGGGATAGTATGGTCAAGAAAACTAATCTTCTAGATCTACCATGATTAGATATAAATGTTATTTTAACTTTAAGAGGATAAAAATTAGTGTTTTATGTCCCAACTTGACTCTAGATTGTGTGATCTTAGAATAAGACTCAATAGTGATAAAATACTAATATCTATTAGTATGGGTTTTAAGCATACACAAAATAAAACCATACATAATAAATATTGGTATATATTTGATGATAATCTCATAGTATTCATAGGTTTAGAATGAGAAAGACTACAAGAGGGAAAAGATGACACTTGGCCCTTGTTCTAGCACCAATTTATGTTGCTGTGTTTGAAGCACACAATAAGAATTGAGAAAAGCATAAGGAGGAGGTGTCTAGTTTAAATAAAAAAACCTATTCAAATATTACAACCACAAGTCTCAACAAATTAAAAATTCTGACACCCATCTAAAAATGACTTCTTCACTAAGTATTCCTAAAAGAATTCCAAATATTTGAGGGTTTTGGATGTATGGACCTCCTTTTAACACCAATTTTTTTTTTTTGAAATTAAGAAGAAAATATAAGGAAAGTGTAAAGGAAGTTAACTAAGATTCAATAAATAAAAAATAACTCAAGGACTAGAGGTTTAAGGCCCTTATTATAGTGCTAATTTTTGTTAGGCTAAAAAATGACCCATTGAGTCTTATTTAAAAATTAGTTGCTCTATGTCAACAAAATAAGTCAATAGCTCATCCAAAAAAAATTACCCTTATATTAATACCTACTAGTGATCTTAGGGAAAAAAAATTCAAATGATATATCATTGTTAGGATGTGATTATTTTCCAATGAATTTTCAATTGATTTCCTCAAAATATTCAAGGTCTCACTATTAGTTTCCTCTACAAATGAACTGTTTACAATGTAATGGGTAGATTATTTATCATAAAAAATTAAAAGAGAGGGAGAGAGACTAGGGTAGAAAAGAGATAAATACCTCAATTAATACATGTATTCCTATACTCATAAATTAGATTAGTGTTGGTCACAATAAAAACACTGGGCATTAATACTAGCTAATGCACAAACTAGAATACCACCATATGCAAGACTCAAAGGAAAATTAAGCTACCATGAAATATATAACTCTATTAAAAATAAATATTATACATAAGAATGTATATATTTGAATATTATGACTAGTTTAAGCCTTGAGATAACTATAATGAGCTCTCAAATCCATTTAGACTAGTTATTGCACAATCTAATTGTATATCCACTTGTACACCATCAGAGAACTTATTAGCATGGATTACTTATCAAATCAATATATTTATCAAGCCATACATATAAAAAATGTATTAAGGTCATGTTAAATCCAATAAAAATCTCTATAAATTTTTGGTAGTCAAATGTGTTAACCTTTGTAGACAATCAGAGCTCAAAAAGTATGAGGGAATAATTGGTGTAATCTTAACATGATTTTGACAACATTTATGGGACTAAATTTTATGATCCTTTACAATATCAAGAAATGAAACTTATATTTACAATAATAGTATATTAAGGCTATGATGCACAACCATAAATCAAATGGTATTGATATAAAAATTATATGGGATAATTGATAGAGCTTAGTTTCTTGTGATAACACATCAAGAAGGAACAATCTAAGACCAATCTAGTCATGGCATAATTTCAAATACAACTTTCAAGATGTAAGTGGATTAAATTTTTAATAAAATCCAATATCCAAAGAATAATAGGCATTTTATGATATTCATTTCTTGCACTGGCCATTTATCAACCCAAATAGGAAGAGACACCTCATTTCAAACCAATCCCAACGATGGAATAACTAGTTATTGCTCTTGTTTGTTCATACCCAATATCATATACTTATCTCAAATTAATATAATTAAATATATATGAATGATTACTACATTAACTTCTTGATGACTGAGTTTTATTGGAATAATAAATTATTCAAACCTTTATATAGTTGCATATTTTCTTCTTGAATAACTTATTAGTGCCTCTAACTAGTGAGGAAAAATCATGTTCCAAACATTTAATTTGATATCATTTTCTCCTCAATCCAAGTCCAATTTCCATTTATTATGTTTTTTTTCTTTGTGGACACTGATATGACTACTTATCCATTACCTTTAAAATTATCTCAAGAGATCTATGTCTTTGAGCTCCCACACGTCTTGTTGAGTTTCATGTTTTTAATACTTCAGTAAGTTGTCCAATCTCACATCTTTTACTTGGCCTTGGTTAATTTCAAGCTATAAAATTGGGAAAATTACTTCCATAAATAAAAATTTCATGGTCTTTTCTTTGACATTTTTATGGTCTATCAAGTTTAGGCTCACTACATGCTAAGGGGAATGCTTATGTGTTTGTTTCACTACCACTTTACATCATTTTGTCCCTTATGTACTTATCTTTTTCTAGACATTATGGCTTGGCCCACTAGATCACACCTTAGCACATGATAGTCTATTGATGTTCTCAAGTTTTACCTCACTGTTGTCTTCTATCAACATTGTGGACATATGGATTCTTATCAGGTTCTCAGGGTCTTTACATTTTGATAGGTCAAAATGACTAAAGCTTTGAGCTTATAAGTTAATGTTTCCAATCCTTCAGGGTTTTGGTCTTCTAGTATGGTGTGAAGTATCACAATATTAGGGCCTCAGGGGCATGGATCACTATTCATTGGGCTAATACCTTAATGCTTCCAAGATTATGAAGTTTTAATATTTTTAAGTTCTTAGGTCATGTTAGGTGTCACAACCTTGGGGCCTTAGGGCATTAAAAAACTTATTCATTTTTAAAAAATATTTAACTATGGAGATCTTTGAGTTGATAGGATATCAACATGTGGATGAATATTGATGGATTTAAGAGAACTATATGAACAAAGAAAAGATAAATTATACTTTGTAAATGATTAGTAGGTTATTTGAAAACCAAAATTGATCTAATAATGAATATATAAATATAAGGAAAGTATACAATAACTTGATCCAAACTAGATGAATTTCATAACTATGTTTGACTTATAATAAAATAGATATAAGTAAATCCAACAAAGGCAAATAAAGCCACATTTTGATGTAAAATTGACCAAAAAAACACCAGTCTAAGTGAAATAAATCGCTTTAACCACTGAATGAACATTTCAAACTATGAAGTACAATACAAATGTTTCCAAGCTAAGCCAAGAGATGATAAAATTATCATGTAAGATTCATAATTTCACTCAACATTTGAAAGTACATGGATAATATATCTTCATGATGTGTAAATAAACCAAAAGGTGATAAAAATGTTGTGTATATAAGTTGGATAATATAAATTAAAAAAAAAAATTATTTAACGACATTCATAAAATGAAGTCTTACCATTAAGCAAGAATATGAAGACAAAACTATTATGCTAAAGCAAGAGGGTGCCTATGTGAAAATCTAAGTATGGGGTGTGTTAAACCCAACCATAATGTATAATAAATGGTTTCATATTCCATAGTTTTAATATCATACTCAATCTTATTTTATGCTTTACATGTATTTACTTACCCAAAATCACTAGCAATATAAGAATTAAAATCAAGGGATGAGGTGTCATGAAACCTATCTTCCAAGTTTATAATAGAGTGACAGAGGGCACAAGTAATTATTTTTGTTATCAAAATTTTCAAATTGGGTTGGATCTTGAATTTAAATCTATATTGTACCTTTAAAATCATCATATGGGTCATCAAATGTGTTAAATGTAATAAAATCAAGTTCATTTTATATATAACTATGTACATAAAATGCACTTCCAAAATTTTAATTTATGTCATGTGAGGGACACAAAGCTATATGGCCATGTGTATCAAATCCCATGTAGCTCCATGCCTCCCCCATTAGTATTTATATTTTTTATAACATAACCTAATAGCCTTTTTATTATGGAGTAATCCTTATGCCATATTGAAACAAGGTAATAATGTTGGGATTATGCTTGTGAATTTTATCAAAAATATATAAGGAGTCCTTGAATTCCTCTAAAAAAGGAATTATGATGGGATAACCTTAGATAGAAAATAGGGCTTAACTAACTTATTGACAATATATTTTCTCATGAAATATCTTCTGAAATTCTTCTGAAATTTACCCTTAAATATTCCTGTTGGTTGACCCGAACCATTGCAAGTAAGAATAATCATGGCCTGTAAAGCCAAAATATAGAAGGTCCACATTCAATCAATCACACAATGCTCAACAAAATTGGGTGCTTTGAAGCCCCTTCTCCTTCTGCCCATGATCAATTTGCCAAGCAGATGCGGGTAGTTGTATTGCTATATAATTAGTATCTTTGAAAAAAATTTCCACAACTTGAGTTTCTTGATGCGCTCACATTTTGCAAGATTGCTATAGTCGTGTGTGTAAAAGTTATAACATAAATGGGAGTCTTGAAGGGCACTGGCACTAATCAATAAACATCTAAAATTTTTAGCATGAATAAATAACTAAGAAAATGGTTAAGGAAGCTTGTGATACCTGTGAAGCATTGGATTCTCCAAGAACAATATCAGATATAAACACTTTTCCAATTTAAAAAATTGTTGTATTTTTAGTGGATGTTGTGTATCATAGGTGCATCCTTATTTTTGGCTCCGTAACAAGAGGAGTTTGGTCTCTTGTTGAAAAAGATGCGAATGGTTTTGACAACTTACATGGAGTAACTCTAGAGAATGTAAAGCACAAAAAAGAAACAGTTTTACGTAAGAGGCCCCTTTTTCAGCCGTTAAGGAACAAACATGACTTGATAAGGATGATTTGCAAGTGGCTAGCCTTTCTTTGGCATATTCATTAACAAAAGAAAATACTAGCCAATTATATATGATGTGCTGCAGAAACAACACATCTCTAAAGTCTGATTCTAATACAGAGTGTAAATGGGTTCCAATCGAGGAAGCTCTTAGCAATATAAAACAAATACATAGAAAATACACAAAATGATTCAATTTTATCTCTCTTATATACCTGCATTCTTACATGCCTGCTGATCATTCTTCCTCTCTCCTTGGTGAATAAGAAATTCTCCTTCTATCCTTCTTCTTTCTACCTTCTTCTTCTCCTTCTTCTTTTCTACCTTTCTCTTTTATACGTCCCACTATCCTCTTGAATGAATTTTTATTTTCTCCTCTTCTCTCCCTAAAGGAGTTCCTCCTTCTCCTTCCCTCTACGTCCCTCTAATGCCACCAATGCATATCTATTTTTTTAATTTTTAAAGAATCTTCTCCCTAACCTCTACGCCCAACTTGGGCTCAAGATAAAACAATAAACAGTTTTTAAATTGCAACTATATACCAAGGTTGAAATATTTTCAACCACTCCTCCTTTCTTTTCTCAACAGCCCCAACATTTACTTTTTATCTTTACTTTTTTTACAATAACTCCTTATTAACAGCATATTAGAGGGAAAATACAATAAATTGAATTTGAATTTTATCATGACCATGTCTTGCCAAGATGTATGTAGATGCTCCTACATCATACTCTCCCTCTAGAAACAATTTGAACCTTAGTTCAAATGAGATATCTCCTCAATGTTTTAGTCTTCACTATATGCCTGGATCCCAAGGTCTTGTTGTGAATGCCAATGCTGTTGTTTGTCTTTGATAGTCTTTTTCCTTCATTTTTCTTTTCTTCCTTTTCTGGTATGTTCTTCTCCTCATTTCCTTTTCAGCTGCCATCTCCCACTTCCATGCTTCTTCATCTTCATACATGTTTTCTAGATCTTCTTGTTGTTCTTCTTGTTCCATGAGCTTCTCCAATGACTCATGTCTGTCATTCACTTTAGAAACCTTCACACCTGCATACAAAGCATTCAAAGCCACCTTAGAATCAAAATCTTTAGGCCATGAAGCCTCTTGGCTGCCTTCACATTCTTGTTCCTTGATCAAAACTGTCCTTGCCTCTTTGCTTTGCTCTTGTCTTGTTTCACTCTTCCCAATGGTGTCTTCTCCATGGCTTGTATCTTTACACAACTCTCTTGAATGACCAACCAACTCCTCCAACATTCTCAACTCTTCCTTTAGTAATCTTTCATCTATCTCTCCATTCACTTCATCAAACTTGGGTCCTTCATTCTTAAGGATTACTTGTCCTTTACCCCTTATCTCATCTTTTCTTGAGTTGTCTTCATGCAAACCAACTTCTACATCAACATCAATATACTTATCAAAAATAATAGGAACACTATTACCTTATCTCTCCTTGTTCTTTTCAAACATGTGAACTGATTTCACATCTCCACTTTCATTATCCATCCTCTTGGAATTCTCTCCTTGCTGCACATTAGTTTTCATAGACATTTTCCATTCCTCATTTTCCATAAAAATATCATTAAATGATTCAAACAAATCATTATTCCATTCATTGCAAGCAATTGACTTACCTTTCATCTTTGTATCCTCATGCTCTACCTCATTATTCTTTGAGAAGTTTTCTTTCTCACCTTTAGCTATCCATACCTTCTTCATAGCTTTAGGATGACACTTGTTCAATTTACCAACCAATTTCTACTTTTTGACATCTTCCTGTTGTCTTGCTTGATAGCTGGCCTTGCTCACTTTGAATTCTACCTCTTCCTTCATGCTTTGTATTTGCTTCTTGCTTGAGTCTTCATTTTGATTGAGATTTGTGTCTTTCGTTACATTTGCTGATCCCTTGATCCATTTTGGTACCACATAGCCATGGTCTATTGCTGGATTTGAAGGCTTTTTATTGATCTTCTTCATCTCCATCTTTTCAATGCCTTGATGTTTAGCCATACTTTTCCTCATAGTTTCCTTGCTTGCATTCACTTTCTTTAGGTGTGTTTCCTTCCTTTGTTCTATTGGAATGTTTTTCAAGTCATCATAGTATTTTATACCCTCTTCTTCATTGGCATGATGGACTTCCACTACTTCCTTGTGGGATTTTTCAACCTATTCAACAGTTGTTCCATAATTAAGTGTATGAGAAAAATCAATATTATAATTCACCTTTACCTCCTTGATGGGCTGATTCATGGTTTTATTATTTTTCATGGCTTCTTTTATTACACTATCCTCTTTTGTGCATAGTGTTTCACTTGCTTCTTCAAGGTACTCCATGGCATCATGGAATGCAATTTCCTCCTCCATCTCAACATTTTCTTGCACAAGGTCTCCAACATCTTTCTCATGCATTTGATAATGCATTCCTTCTTCCTTATCAAATACATCAAAATTTTTCTTTTCTTTTACACATTCACTTGTACACTTGGTGTCTCTTCTTGCACCAATCTCTTCACTCTCCAAGGCCCTTCTCTTGACCTTCATAAGGCTACTCATACCTACAATTACCCACTCAAAGATAATATTATAAATAAAAACAAGAGACCATAATGTCTCCATGAGTGTTCTCTTCACCCATACTCTTATCCTTTCAAGTGCTCTTCCCAGCACTTCATCTTTTCTTTCTTCTCTTCTCTTATTCTCCTCAATGAGAACCTTCTTCACAACTTCTTTCTCTTGTTGCTCACTTGGCAACCTACTCATCCTCTTGTCTCTATGGGCTTCTCTCTTCTTGGCAATCTCATTTTGCCTTCTTCTCCTCTTCATTAGGAGATCTATTGGCCATTTCAACCTTCTCCCCATTGTTCATACCCATGCTTGCTTATCCATCTGCTTCCAAGACTCATATCTATCTGCAAAATTAGCTAAATCTCTTTTCAAACTATCAATCTCTTTATCAATTTCAATACTGTCCATACCTTTCTTCTTTTGGATGTTTGCTTTCTTCTTGGTGCCCTCATATACCTTTCTGCTTTATAGTGCCTTCAACAATACTTCCATTTCTAAGATCTTCGCCCAAGTCTTTTCCACTTTGGTCTTTTGATCCCTGTAGGTCCACTTGTCTCACCCAAGCCTTTCTCCTTGACTGGTCTTTTGATAATCTCCTTGATCTCACCTAGGCCTTTTACATCCTAGTCTTTTGACCCCACTTAATGGACTTTACTTAGCCTCATACTTTGATTTAATGGCCTACAATAACTCTTTATACAACACTTCATCAAACACAAATCACAAATCCAAGTTTACTTTACCTTGGGTCACCATTTATTGAGCCTCCATGAGCTCTTCTCTCTCATTTCCAAGCTTTAATTAGCTTCAAGACTTCCTGTTCTATTCTCAAAAAATATTCAAAACATAGACTTTAAACTGAATATTAAATCTTACTCATACCTTTTCTTCAGCAAATCCCAAGAGCTTCAAGCTCTGATACCAAAATGATGGCTGACCTTAGACTGCAAACAGGGCTTAACTAACTTATTGACAATATATTTTCTCATGAAATATCTTCTGAAATTCTTCTAAAATTTACCCTTAAATATTCTTGTTGGTTGACCTGAACCATTTCAAGTAAGAATAATCATGGCATGTAAATCCAAAATATAGAAGGTCCACATTCAATCAATCACACAACGCTCAACAAAATTGGGCGCTTTGAAGCCCCTTCTCCTTCTGCCCATGATCAAGTTGCTAGGTAGATGTGGGCAGTTGTATTTATATACAATTATTATCTTCAAAAACAATTTCCACAACTTGAGTTTCTTGACGCGCTCACATTTTGCAAGACTGCTGTAGTCGTGTGTGCAAAACTTATAACATACATGGGAGTCTTGAAGGGCACTGGCACTAATCAATCAGCATCAAAATTTCTTTAGCGTGAAACAATAACTGAGAAAATGGTTAAGGAAGCTTGTGATATGTGTGAAGCACTGGATTCTCCAAGAATAATATCAGATATAAACACTTTGCCAGTTTTAAAAATTATTGTATTTGTAGTGGATGTTGTGTATCAGAGGTGCATCCTTATTTTTGGCTTCGTAACAAGAGGATTTTGGTCTCTTGTTGAAAAAGATGCGGATGGTTTTGACAACTTACATGGAGTAACTCTAGAGAATGCAAAGCACAATAAAGAAATAGTTTTACGTAAGAGGCCCCTTTTTCAGCCGTTAAGGAACAAACAGGACTTGATAAGGATGATCTGCAAGTGGCTGGCCTTTCTTTGGCATATTTGTTAACAAAAGCAGAGACTACTAGCCAATTATATATGATGCACTGCACAAACAACACATCTCTAAAGTCTACTTCTGATACAGAGTGTAAATGGGTTCCAATCGAGGAAGCTCTTAGCAATATAGAACAAATACATAGAAAATACATAAAATGCTTCAATTTTCTCTTTCTTATATACCTACATTCTTACATGCCTACTGATCATTCTTCCTCTCTCCTTGCTGAATAAGAAATTCTCCTTCTGTCCTTCTTCTTTCTACCTTCTTCTTCTCCTTCTTCTTTTCTACCTTTCTCTTCTCTACGTCCCACTATCCTCTTGAATGAATTTTTCTTTTCTCCTCTTCTCTCCCTAAAGGAGTTCCTCCTTCTCTTTCCCTCTACATCCCTCTAATGCCACCAATGCATATCTATTTTTTTTTTGTTTTTAAAGAATCTTCTCCCTAACCTCTACGCCCAACTTGGGCTCAAGATAAAACAACAAATAATTTTTAAATTGCAATAATATACCAAGGTTGAAATATTTTCAACCACTCCTCCTTTCTTTTCTCAACAGCCCCAACATTTACTTTTTATCTTTACTTTTTTTACAATAACTCCTTATTAACAGCATATTAGAGGAAAAATACAATAAATTGAATTTGAATTTAATCATGACCATGTCTTTCCAAGATGTATGTAGATGCTCCTGCATCAAATTATGGGGGAGTAATTATTGATAGGTTATATTTGGTGAAGTAAAACAAGAATTTTTGAAATTCACAAAGAAATAAATATTTTGATGAAAGTGACATAGTTTAGAAATGAACATCACCTAAATGGGTGTTGAGTGAATAAGAATCAAGTGAAATTTTGTATAGAGAATAAATGATCAAATAAATATAGAATAAACTAATAACATCCAAGAGAGATTTAAAAATAAATTCCCTCAATCACACTGAAAAAATATAAATAACAATGCTAATTTATATCATTAATAGTGAATGATTCTTTAAATATTCTTGTAAACATTTGTTCTGTAGTAACAACATATCATACATAATAAAATAATTTGGAGGACCTTTTTTAATATACCAATAAAAAATTAAAGCATGGATTCATATAAAAATTATATAGCATGAAAAGAGGATTTGTGGTAAAATGAACTTGATGATTGAGTAACATGAAAGGAAGAAACCCAACATGAAGACCTACCTTAAAAAAATTGTATGGACATGTGTAGAAACTACACTATTGTCCAACCTTAACTTTATTCTTTCAATACCTATGTAAAGTAATTTTAATAGATGAAGATAAATTTTATTTTATATATGCATCTTCATTACATAAAACTAATTGGAAATCAAAACCTCTACAACTCCAAATATGTATTTATATTAGTTTGGGTGATTTTAAAAATGGGTGTGTCTTTGATTCCAATCTAGAAGTGGAGATTTTTATAGAATTAGCAAAGACATTTTTAAAATTAAGATCTTGAATAAGCCTTCCTGAAACTTAATCTTCATAGAAAAACATTGTAAAGTAATTTATAGTTGTAGGGACATTTTGACTAGTTGTTGGTGATTACATTACCTCCAGTAAATAGGACTACCACCAAGATAACTCATTTGGTTCAAGTTTTAGAATCGATAATTTTATCTTCATCTTTAATTTGCTTTAGGATTAATTCTTTATGATTTTAAATGATAGTCTTATAATTACTTATGTTTTCCATATAATCTACATTAACAACATAATTATTTTCAGAAAATATTACGTAACAAATGATAATAGAAAAAATCATAAAAAAATAAAAAAAATATTCCACATGGTAGTGTTTGGTACAATGGAAGAATTTTCACAACATCCCTCTTTCCCCAACATTCATATTTTTGTTTAAATGATAAAAAACCTAATGTTTCATAGTTAAAACACAATCATTAACCTTAAACACTATAATTAAAGACATTAATACACTATGTAAAACCACCAAGGTAATAATAACATAACCAAGTTGACTATGTAATAAAAGTACATTGTTGATTTATATCAAAAGTACATAGTTAATAAATAAGTGTATGAAATAATCTTAATGTGATTGAACATCCCTACATTACATAACAACATTACACAATTGAAAACAATATGTCCTAAAAGTTGGCATATGTTGATAATATGCCATTATGTATCACATCTTGGAACATGAACATTAACATCCTCAAGTATATCTACAACATAGAACATCCTAAACCATGTCTACAACATAAGCATTGTTACCCTTGAAATACAAATTAGAAACATGTAACATAAAACATTTATTCTCCTCTTTTATTGCTTATTTTATGCTAAACCATCCTTTATATTGTATTATAAAAACTGAATACAATCAATTTCATAAATAAAACATGAAAACCATAATAATTTTATTGAATAAAAAGAGTGATTGAAAATAGAAGATAAATTATATACCAACCTTCAACTCTCATCTTATCCCATTCACATTATTGTTTGCATCCAGGATATTATCTTTCTCTTATCAAGTTTCATAAATCATGTGTAAGAACAAGATGTGAATGTATTGGTGAGTAGAAATATATAATGGAAAACACATAATTTATGAGTTAATTTTTAAAATTACCTATGCCTTAGAATCTCTTACCTCTTTTTCGCTTTATTTTATTTAAAATTATAAATATTGAATTCTTCTTCTATATCTTCCAACCCTTTGGGGCTCAAATCATTGGAATCATAAAAATGTTAATTCTATTAAGAAAATTTATTCTATTTTTGCATATCATATAGTTGTTGATCTAAATTTCAATCCACAGATGTCCATTTTCTTGTCTTAATTGGATACCATGCTGATTGAATATCTATAATGGGAGGTAACATTTGCATTTAAACATGGTGTGAATTAAAATATGGTTTTGACCAAAATTTATTCCCACCGTAATAAAATTCAAGACATTATGGTACAATATAATAAAATTGGTCCTGGTATCTAGGGTAAATTTTGGTGGCTTTTCATGATCAATTCATGAATATTTTGGTTTTATAAATTACCATTTGGCTATTTTTCTAGGGGGTGAACATTATGGATTTGTCTATATTATCTTAGTCTAAGTTAGTTTTCCAAGTCAGATGACCTACTATTTAAAATAGTTTCATGCATATAAATATAATTTTCCATATCAAAAGTCAATATGAGCTTATTTTCCATTATATGTAATATATAATCATTTGATGACTAAATTTATGAAGCATATCGACATAGATACCATATTTTTGTGAGTTTTTGGTATAGTCTCACATTAACATACCTTCTATTAGAACTCCAAGTAACACCCTAGCTAAAAGGAGGAGTGTTCAAGTCCTACCCTCAAACCTAGACTAGCATGGGAATGGTATAAGGTCGTGGGTTAACTATATCTAGACCAAACCTTGAGGATTTTTAATGAGGCTAGTTCCTTTGATGCATCATTTTAGACCATTGCTTCTAAAACCTAAAACTATTTGGGGTGAAAAGGGAGAAAGAGTTGGAGAAGTAAAACCTATTCTAACTTGTAATGATGCACCATGAATATTGTCCATCCACTAATATTTAAGCCTCTAAAACACTAATGAGACAAAAATGAATAACGATATCTAAGACTCTAAATTCCTATCATGTATCAACATTTCATGTAGAGGTTCATCAAGTGAGTGAATTTAAGGGAGATGATGAAGAGGCCTGGTTTAAGGCACTAATCCAGTCAACATGTCCACTGTTATCTTTAGTCAAATGACATCAAACACTAAACATAACCTACATAACCAAATAATCTACTAGCTATGTGAGATTAAGACTTGAAAAGGGAGAAATATCTACCATTTATTAAAATTAGAAATAACATGAACATAATAGTCTAATACCTTAAAATCTAAAAATAGTCATCTTATTTATCTAAAGAGGTTACACGGCTCAATCTTGGTAGAGTCTAGTCATGCCCAAGAGAGGGATCCAAAATAATAGCTCCAAGGCTATAATTATAGTAGAAGAGAAGCTAGAGAGGAGATCTAGTGCTAAAAAAGGGATCAAAGGAATTTGAATCCATTTGAAAAGTTATTACAACTACCTCTATAAATATGTTCATTCAAAACATTTTATTGATCTAGGTCACCCCAGTCTATTGCATCATTATAATATACTCTTTATGATGTTTCATGGAAATTGTAATAGTGGGATCAAGCTATTTCCAATTGGGTCTTAGTAATAGTGTAGTTATAACACTCAGATCCATCATTTAAAATCATGTCTTGTTTCCACTTCTCTTGACTAGTTATCATGGCATGTGTAGTGGAGAGAAAGGTCACTTTAAAGTAGCTAGTCCATTTAATGAACTATTGGGGTCTACTTTTTTTCCTTCATGGCATATTTTGAAATATTATCTCCTTCTACTAGAAATGGCAAACACAGTCATATAATGGTCCTTTTATGATACAAACCTATAAGCAAGAAGTCCATATTTAGCCACATGGGTGGACATTTATGTTATCTATGCTTGAATACATCATATTGACCACTATGTGGAATTTAAACTAGCTTTGATGGCATCAAGATGAACCTATAAAACCCTACTTCCCATAGTTAAAAATGGATTCTTGACTCCTATTGAAAACACTAGTCTCACCTTCACTCTAATTGGCTATCAAAATCTAACTTGGCTTGTTGATACATTGAATCTCATTCACTCCATCAGATCTTCTAGATATGAACAAATGTGAGCCCTTAAATCTACCTTTGAATTATATACCTTATCCCTACTAGTGCCATTTACCAAATGTATATTAATCCACAAGATCTTATCATTAGTCTGTAGCTTTAAGTGTTTGTGCCATGTATCAACCGCTTGAGATATATAATTTTTTGACTCATCTCACACTATTGGATTGAGATGTAAGATTGAGTGAGGACTATTGATCTTGTTAGGACCCATTTATTGAAAGACAATGACTAGTATATGGTCTTAAAATTAATAGTTTGTGGGACATCTTTTAACATTCATGTGACCATTGTTGATAGTCGTGTGACTGTCAAATTTAAGATCTATAGGATTATCTTGTTTTGTCTTTAAATTTAATCTTCACTTGACCATAATTAATCATTCCATAGAATGTGATTGACATCCCATGGACCATCAAATTTAAACATAGGTATATTTTTTCCCAAGCCTTATTTTGACATTCATGTGAATGTCTTATGCTTTTTGACCAACTTTGAAAGCTTGGATCTTGAAGTGATAATCATGGAGGCACAAAATTTTTAGGATATTCTCATGAGGCTATAAGGAGAAAACCCATTTGATGTGATGGTCCTAAAAGCCTCCTTGGTGGAGATATTAAGTTCTAAAGTTAACTAATCTATAATTGCTTTTGTGTGACATCTTGGTGATGATCGAGCTCAAATTACTAAGTATGGGAAACCTAACAAAAGTTCTTGGGATCCCAACTTTTCACATGTATAAATCCATTTGTGCTCTGGTAGAGGACCTTAGACTTGGTGCATAGTAACTTGAGACCAAGGTGAACAAACCTATGTGGTCACCTTCCTTTGTAACTAATGTATGTGCAATATATAGCTTCATGAAGATGCTCACTCAACTCTGCTAAAAATTTCCTAAAAATCACTATGGGAAAACAAGTAGGAAGCGACTGAGGAGCCAAATTTTGACCTTTCTAACTTATTATGTGATTTGGAAGAGGACCTAAAACTTGGCACAAATAAACTTGATAAAAAGGGGAGAAACCCATATAACCAATTTCCTCTAACTCATCCACATGTGTGAGAACTAGCCTCAACAAACTACCCACTTGTAATTTCTACCACTAGAACCAAGATGCCTAGGTGAACACAATGAACAACTGGATGAATATCAGGAAAATCCTAAATCATTCCAAGCACTCTTAACACCTTATAGGGACTTTTCAACTCTAGACTATGTTTTAAATGTTGAAAAACTCATGAGAACTTGCATGGTCTCTTGTAATTTGCAATCTTAGACCCCCTTTTCTAATCCTTTGGTATACTAATTCATTAAACCATGCAATAGTTTCTTATGTGGGCCAAAATTGGCCAACATTTTTGGTAACTCATAGGGGTTGTGTGATTATCTATACAAAAGAGCCTAGACCATATGCCTAGTCCATTCCATTGGGCATGGAGTCTCTAATTTGATCCAACATATTGAATTGGTGTTAATCCTACTTTAAACTCTCTTGAAACAAAAACAAGGACCAAAAGGAACAAAAAGAATAGAGTGACCAAGGCACTTATTGAAAAGGAAACTAACCTAAAATAGGGACAACAAATAGATGTGCTAGAAATAACACTTAGAGGAATGCATGAAAATTACTCTAACATGTACATGGATGCAATCTACTAACATGTACATGGATGCAATCTACAAGTATTTTCAACCCATGTCAAATGGAAAACTAATTTGTGTACCTTAGATCTTTGAAGCATACTTGATTTTTCTTGACAACTCTCTTCTACATCCATGAGCAATTATATGCTCATGTCTTCTTAGGGAAGTAATTGATTCTTCTACTATCAATTTAAGGTTCATGAATTACATACATCATTCCAAGACCCAATCATACTCCTTCAAAATTTGTGAAATTTTAAAGAATAGTTTCAATTATTACTCATACTTAAACTATTGATCATGAACATATAGACTAGCCTGATGTGTCTCTTTTGACATATCTATGAGGTTGACCTCTAAGGGAGATGGACCTGGTCTTGTGACTTCTTGAGGCCAATTGATCTCCTTCTTAGCTTCCAATAGCCTAAATATGTTTGAAGTTGGAGAGAACAGTTGATAACCATGATTGAAAATTTCAAACATGTCATCTCCTAAGAAAACAACTACCTCTTTCTTAATGATCGTACTCTTCTTATCTTGTAATGGACCCCCTTAAAGTAAAAAAAAAATAAAATCAACATATCAAACAAATCAAAATATTTATTCTCATGAAGTTGTAGTTTAATAGGAGCCTTTTCAAATCAAAGGTCAAAAGCAAACATATAAATTTATTGATCATAAACATGAGGCTATAAGCCTTAGTTTGACATCTCAAATTGGTTAATCAATACTACTTATTTTTCAATGTCAAGCTAATGATTGATCACACTCTTAATTTTATCTTTCCCTTCACCTATAAGCTCTTGTTCTTCATGATAAATGGTACATTTTTTTGTTATCAAGGAGATCATGTAAAATATCAACTTGTCTAATTGGTACATATTTCTCTTGTACATCAACAACTTCTTCATCATGCACTTGTTCAGCCTCTACCTTAGCTTTCATTTGCACTTGTTCTATATTTGCATCATCATAGAAAACCAAAGAATTTTCATCTTTTCCAAGAGGTGTCCCAATCATGATTTATTCCTCTTGTTTACTCAAGTCACATTAAATTTTTGCTTCTTTGGATGCATATTTTTGGTTTACCTCATAAAGGATAGGCTCTTTATCAAAGAGTGGCATAACAGATCCTTAAAAATATTTAGAAAGATGAGAGAGGTCCAAAGAAGCTACTATAGGTACCTAATTTTGATCATGACACTACTATTCATGGTCACCTTCACCTCTACCTCCTCTTCCTATTTCTTTGCCTCTTAAATAACTTTACATGAAGGAAAGGCTCCAACCTTTTGAGGGGAAAGGAGTGGAGGCTGCAAGGTATCTTGTTTGACTTTAGTAATCACCACCTCCTCATTATTCTACCCACTATTATTAATGGATTTCCAGGATGGAAATGACCTAGGTTCTTGAGGAGGGAGGTATGGGGGTTGAATGACCCTAGATTTGCATGACTTCATGACTTGGTTCTAATATGGGAGAGACTAAGGTCTCTCTTTAGCCTTTTGATCTTGGTTCTCCTCCTCCCTCCTTATCTTTATCTCTAGATATTTGATTTGATTTGTTATATCCTCTTGAAATAGATCCTATTTAAGGTGGTCAATAACACAAAAAGGCTCTTGAAGAGGGATGAGGAAGGTTTGCATATATTCATATCATTTTTTATCTTGGGATCTCAATTGTAGATCTATGTTACTTTGCCCACCCCATGATTTCACCACTTGACTACAACATGGAACCTTTAAGGACTTCATAAGGGATTATTGAGGAAGGATGGAGTCTTAGGCCCAAAGAAAAAGTTTTTCACAACAAGCTCTTCATTTCTTTGATAGTTACCTTGGATATATTTCCAAGAATGAAATGTCTGTGGAACATATGGAAAACTTAGAACATTCAAAGGAGCACTTGTAATGGTCTCTTGAGAAGGAATGGATGGCATATAATATGGATAAGGTGGTGTGTATGTAGACACAAAAGGTTAGCGAGTTTGGACCTATTATTCCTCAAGGCCTTATAGCTTGTAATTGATGCTCTAAATTTAACCCCCTACATTCATCATGTCATCTGTGAGATTGTTACAATTTGTTCTCTCAACAAGTGTCCATTCTTCTTTTATTCATTACAATGACTCTCTCAAATGATGAATTAGGTGAGTAGGGACGTGTTGGACATAACATCTCTGTGAGCTCAAATCTAGTGCATGCTTGTCAAGGCTTATCAAAGTCTACTTAAGTTATGGTATAGATGGCTCATGATAGGGTTGATGAAGAGTAGTATTATGATGGGATTGTTGTCCATAAGAAGGATCAAGGCAATATCCTTGATGATAAGGATTATGATAAACTTACCAAGGTTCCTTGTAGCTTTGATAAAAATCTTTTTAGGGCTAATTAGACTCATATGGATCATATTGGGGCTATTGATAAGGATGTGGATAATAGGAATATTCACCAAAACTATTCATATTGACCTCATATGTCAAATGAGATGTAAGAATTGACCAAATTTTTTAATGAGGCATACCTTGTCTAATCATAACTATAAGCTTTGACTTAGAGTCACCATTGGTGCTAACTTACTTCCAAAAGTTGATCATAAGAGAGACACACCAAGATCTTTCCACTTTTTTGGACCTTTGTCACATTGGGCATGCCGTAAATGTTATCACTCTAGGTTATACCCTAGATGAAAGGAGGAGTGTTCAAGTCCTACCCTCAAACTTGGACTAACATGAGAATGGTCTAAGGCCTTGGGTTACCTATATCTAGACCAAACCTCTAGGGTTTTAAATGAGTCTAGTTCTTCTGATGTATTATTTTGGACCTTTGCTTCTAAAACCTAAAACTAGTTGGGATGAAAAGGGAGGAGTTGAAGAAGTAAAAACTATTCTAACTTGTGGTGTTGTACCATGAAGATTATCCATCCACTCATACTTGAACCTCTAAAACACTAGTGAGACATAAATAAATAAAAAGATAAATTACTCCAAATGGCTATCGTGAATTAAAATTTTATGTAGAGGTTCATTAAGTAAGTGAAACCTAAGGGAGATGATGGAGAGACCTATTTCAAGGCACTAATCTATTCAACATGTCCATTATTGGCTTCAGTCAAATAACATCAAACACTAAACATAACTTGCGTAACCAGATAATCTACCAACTAGGTGAGATTAGGACTTGACAAGGGTGAAATATCTACCACTTATGTAAATCATAAATGATGTGAACACACTAGTCTATTATCTTGAAATCAAAAAATAGTCATCTTATTTATGTCAAGAGGTTACAAGGCTCAATCTTGATAGAGTCTAGGCATGCCCAAGAGAGGGATCCAAAATAATAGCTCTAAGGCCATAATTATAGAAGAAGGAAAGCCAAAGATAAGGATTTTTGGCACTCAAAAAGGGATCAAATGAATTAAAACCCATTTGAGAAGTTGTTACAACTACCTCTATACATATGCTCATTCAGACCATTTGATTGATCCAAGTCACCCTAGTCTATTGCATCATTACAATATTCTCTTTATGATGCTCCATGGTGATTGTAAAAGAGGATCAAGTTATTTATAGTTGGGTCTTAGTAATAGTGTAGTTACACCACTTTGATCCATCATTTAGAATCATGTATTATTGCCAACTGCTCCTGACTAGTTGTCGTGGCATGCATAATGGAGAGAAAGGTCACTTTCAAGAAACTAGTCCATTCAATGAACAATAGGGTTCCACTTGTTTGCCTTCATGGAAACCTTGGAAATATTAACTCCTTTTATTATAAATGATGAACATAGTCATATAAGGATCCCTTTATAACATAAACTTATAAGCTAGAAGTCTATATTTAGCCACATGGGTGGTCCCTTTATGTTATTTATGCTTGAATTAATCATATAGATTGCTCTATGGTATTTAAAATAGCTTTAATGGCATCAAGATGACCTTGAAAGACAATTTTTTCCATGGTTAAAAATGGATTATTGACCCCCATAAAAAACCCTAGGCTCACCTTCACTTTGATTGGTTATCAAAATCCAACTTGGCTCATTAATACATTGACTCTCATTCACTCCATAAAATCTTCTAGATATGAAAAAATGTGAGCCCTTGGATCTACCTTTGAATTTTCAACCTTGTCCATACTAGTATCACTTGGTAAATGTGCATTAATCCATTATATGTTTTTGTCAGTTTATATCTTCATGCACTTGTGCCATGTATTGACCCCTCAAGTTCTCTGACTAATTGACTCATCTCATGTCATTGGATTGAGATGTGTGATCAAGAGAGGACTATTGATCTTATTAGGACCCATTTCTTGAAAGATAATGGCCATTCCGTGGTCTTAAAATTGATAGTCTGTGAGACATCTGTTAATGTTTGTATGACCATCTTTAATGATTACACAACCATCAAATTTAAGCTCAATAGGATTATCTTGCTCTATCTTTAAATCTGACGTTTGTGTGACCATCATTCATCATTTTATACAATATGATTGATGTCCCATGGATCATAAAATATAAACATTGGTATTTTTTTCTCAAGCCTTATTTTGACATTCGTACAAATGTCTTATGCTTTTTGACTAATTTTGAAAGCTTGGATATTGAAGCATGAAAATCATGGAGGCACAAAAATTTTAGGAGATGCTCATGAGGCCATAAGGGAAAACATATTTGATGCAATGCTCCTTTAAGACTTCGAGGTGGAGATATTAAGTGCTCAAGTTAACTGGTCCATCATTTCTTCTACGTGATGTCCTGGTGATGGCTGAGATCGAATGACTAAGTATGGGAAACCTAGTAAAATGCTTAGGAGCCTAACTTTTTGCATGTATAACTCTATTTATGATTTGGTGTAGGACCTTAAAATTGGAAAATAGAAAATTAGGACTAAGGTAAACAAACCCATGTAATCACCTTCCTTTTTAACTACCACACATGTGAGATATAGCTTTGTGAAGATGATGACTCAGCTCTACTAGAACATTCCTAAAAATGGCTAAGTATGGGGAAAAAGCAAGAAGTGACTGAGGAGACAACTTTAGACCTTTGTAATTTTTTATGTGCTTTGGTAGTGGACCTAAAACTTGGTGCATATAAAATTGGTACAAAAAGGGAGAAACCCATATGATCAATTTCCTTTGATTCATCTACACGTGTGAGATCTGGCCTCAACAAACTACCCACTTGTACTTTCTACCACTAGATCCAAGATGCCTAGGTGAACATAATGAATAATTGGATTGATACCAGGAGCTTCCTAGGTCATTATAAGCACTCTTAACACCTTATAAGGGCTCTATAACTTTATACCATGTTATAAATGTTGAAAAACACATGAAAACCTATATGGTCTCTTCTACTTTTCAATATTGGACCACCTTTTCTAAGCCTTTGCTCTACAACTTCATCAAACCATGAAAGAGCTTTTTATGTGGGCCAAAATTGGCCACCACATTCTACAATAAGTTATGTTTTGCATGTCCATTCACCTTCATGCCTAAACATCATCTATTAATTTTCACTAGACTTTTGAAACACATACTTATAAATTCACTAGGATAATCCCAAGTTCATTTTTATATGGGCCATTAAAATTTACCCTATTGGTATACAAACTCCTAAACAATATTTTAACCATATTTCAAGTACTCAAAGGTAGTTTACACACATCAAAAGGTTTAACATTAACAAGCATATATTTATAATAAACATCATGATAAAATATTAAATAAACATATCTTCAAAATAAACATCATGATAAAATATTAAACAATCACCTTTGTAAGTGTTACACTAACATTAATTTTCTATGTGAAATAATCCCACATATTCTATACCTACCAAGACTTTATAGAAAATTCAAACCTATCATTTTTATTCCATAATTATGGAGTCAAATAAAATTGTTCAATCATTTATTTTTTAGAATTTTTTTTTCTCATTTGTCAATGTGTCTCTATTTGTCATATTCAATGTTTACAATTAAAATAACCAATAATTTGATAAATAATATAACCCTAAATGATTAACAATGTCATCACACTTTATAAAATTAGAAATAATCCATGGGATTGAGTGCTGAAGTACTAAGAGAGATCACTACCTCCTCGATATTTATAAATTTGGGATGATAGATGGAAACATTTTCACTTAAAATTCATATTTTTGTCTTTCTTTATCCCTATGTAAGCTATATCACATGAAAAAATAAGAGGATACTCACACTTTCCAATGTAAACTAATTTTTTTCATCAATGCCACCCAAATTCATATGATATACATCTTAACTAAAAATAGTAAAACATGGGAGAATTACCCTTATAAAATGTGTATATCATGGGATGGTATTTTTTAAATCACGTGGTAGCTACAATTCTACATTGTCCTCATCCTCACAAGAAACATTTGAGTTTGCTTCTTTCTCGAAGATGGTAACATTTTCCTATGCAAGTGAAATCATAAATAAAAAGATCACAATCCCATTTCATAGCACATTAAAAAATCACAATTACCCATATTTTACCTTCTCCTTTCGATTATGCCCATTTACATGCAAAGAGGTTGTAGGGGTCATTCGTTCCATTATTTTTATCTTCCTATGAGGGAAAATAATAGGTGACTATGCAAGTAAAAGGCAAATAAAAAGATAACAATAATGTTTCATATGACTAAAAAAAAAAAACATAAAACCCAACATATTACCTTCTCCTTCTGAATATTCCCCATTTGTGTGAAGAGCTTACAAAGGTCCCTTTTTTCATTATTCTACTCTTTATATGTGGGAGGGTAATAGGTTCTTATGCAGGTAAAATCAATAAAAAATATTAGAATCATGTTCATATGACTTAAAAAACACTCACACATACCATAATATTACTTTCTCCTTTCGAATATACCCATGTCCATGTTAAGAGCTTGAAAATTCATTTGTTTGATTGTTCTACTCTTCCTATAAGGTAGGGTAATAGGTTCCTTGAAATTTAAATTAAAACAAAAAACAACATTAGAATCATGCTTCATACAAATTAAAAATCACTTGAAAATCACAACATATTAACTTCTCCTTCTTATTTTCCATGTGTGTACATGAAGAGGTTTCTAACTAATCCTTTGGCATCTCACAATTTTGAATGTCCTTATCCTTGAATGAAACATGAACCCCTCCTCACTACCATTATTTACCTAAAAAATAAGTGAAACAATTATAAATATCAAATAAGTGTGTCATAATAAATACATAAAATTTGAAAAGGATTAACATTAAATAAGTTCTCATATATCTAGAGAATCATTTTCAAGGTCATAATATGGATTCTCTTAATCCTCCAATGAAATAGGTGATTGTGTTTCCTCCTCATAGATAAAAATAGGATTTTTTGAGACAAAACAAAAATATGAAGATCATAATCAAGTTTCATACCAATTTCATAAACTCAAAATCCCCACATATTACATTCTCCCATATTACCCTCTCTATCAAAGAACTATGTCCATATGCGCTAAAAGAGGTTCTAGTGCACTATTGCATCCATTCAATTCTTATGATGTTCCTACGCAAGGCAGTAGTGCATCCCTCACAAGAATTATTATTCTAAAAATGTAATTTAATATTTGAAATTCAAAATTATAATTTAAAAAATAATATTAAATTTTTAATATAAAAAATTAACAAAAACATACCATCTTCCCCATTTGTTCCCTTTTTTGCTTAACTATCTTCCCCATTTGTTCCCTTTTTTGTTAATGTTGTGGGAAGAATTAAGGGAATATTCTTCTAGGTGTGTCATGGTCATCAAGATCCAAATTATTATTAAAATGCTAAAAATAAAATAAACCATTTGAATTTGAAATCATGAATGATAAAAATAATATAATAAATGAATACCAACAATTCTTGTTATTAACATTTTCAACTCAAGGAGACTAAGGTCTAGGTTCATTAATATTAGTACCTTGTATTGGATATGAACTAGCAAGGGTTATTTTTATCCATGTTAAAATAAGAAATACTAAGTGATTTCCATTACTTCAAACTTAGAATCACTTAAAAAATTAAATAAAGCAACCTAAAATGAAATTATGTTTTGATATTGCCAAATCAATGTCATTTAGTTAGCCAACATGACTTAAATTATTTATGTTGGCTCATCTTCTACTTTATTATATGATTTTCCAAATATATAAAACCTATTCATTCCTCATTAAATTTTCATGTAAATTTATTGGATACATTTCTTTTGTTAATGAGTGAAGGATCTTGAAAGGATTTCATCCATGTTTTTGGTCAAGAATAGTTATGGAATAGACTAATAACATGCACACAATTTCATAAACATTATATTATAGAAATGCATACTATTAAAAATATAATTTTAATTATACCAAATGCATATAACCATGTATGTGAAAGGTTCAATATGTAGAGAGAACCAAATAAGACAATAATTATTTATATGCATTGTCTATTTATGGAAGGGATAAAAGTCAAATGCATTGTTTGTATGCATTAAATAAATATATAAAAATTCATTTAATCATAAATGTATTATTTGTACATTTAATGTATTTAATGAAATGGGTTGTTTTTATGCATTGTATATGATTAAATATGGTGGATTATATGTGAAATTTAAAAAAAATGATGTACTATCTATACATGAAGGGATTGAATACAATGTGTTGTCAATATGCATTATCTAGGATTAAATACAATGCATTATGTGTAATATATATATTGAAGGATTTATAAAAACCATTATATGAACATTTTATATAATATCATAAAATAAAGCATCTATTAAAATAAAACATACTTAGAGTTGAAGATTTCCTCTTTGTTTCCTCTACCATGGGCAGAGAAGTAACACATGAAAATATAATAGAGATGGATTTTATGAAGAGTTAGGACAATATAATATATTTATTCCTCTTTGTATAGCACAAGTAATTTGGAGGTAAAAAATCATAAGTTATATTTGGCAACATAAGTTTTAATGAATTTATTTAAACCTTTTATAGAAAGTGTACCTTGTATACATATAATGAAAGGGTCTAGGGCTATTGATAATAATATTTGTATAAATATTAAAATATTAATCACCATAAATAAAATAAAAATGTGAATACAATATGCATAATCACACCATGAGTGAAAATACCATTACCTTCTCCATGAATATCCCACTTACTCATGACAAATGGTAGTCATCTAGTTGCACCATTGCATTTGGATTGATAAAATATTTCAAAATAAAAATGGACTCAAAAATCCACCACTATATGCTTAATATATCATAATTTTTAATGAAATATCTATAATAAATAATAAAATATCATGTATGATAGTCAAATGCATGTCCAAAATAGGGTTGAAACTATCTTATGGTGGTAAAATGGGAAAGAAAAATTGAAATATCACACTATTACCTCCAACACCATTATGTATGTTATTATAGGTTATTTTGAAATAACCCAAAAAAATACATCAATACATGACATAATATATTTAGTTGTAAAAATAAAGTAATATTTAAATTAAGATAGTCTATCAGTTTTAGTGCAAAAAAAATACAATATTACACACTATAAATTACAAAAGTTTGAATAACTATTTAATAATTATCCATCCTATTTAATAAATATTAAATAAAATTTGAAGGAGGAAATAAAATATAAAATAATGAATTGAAGATAACCATAAATTTCATAGTACAAACCATAAGAACAAGGAATTTAGTGAGTTTACATACTATATAATGAACTACATATCATATACAATAGAGTTTATTATCAAGGATAATAGTCAATGTTGTAGTATGATTGTATTATATTAATTATGCTCAAAATAAAGGATAATATCCTTATATAAGGTGTTTTATTTACAAGTTAAGGGTTTTAAACTGTTATGGGGCCCATCAATGGAGGGCTAATAGATTAGATGCAGTGAGGGTAGATAGAGTAACCAATAAACACATGGAGTCAATTTTCATCCTGACACTTGAACTACATGTGCCTAATAAATAATCTATCCAACCTCCCCTACATACATTATGTTAGCCTATTATCCTTGTATTAACTGGTCCTACTTCTTACATCCTTGATTTTTAGCATATCCATATAATACGCTCATTGTGAGCTAAAAATTGAGGATGTAAGAAGTGGAGCCCATAAACAAAGCAATAAGAAGATAATGGAATGGATCAAGGGTAAGATATATTAATTATCCAACAATCATATTAAGGTCAACTATTATAATGATATTTGACCTCCACCTACCTATTGGTTACTTTGTATACCCTCACTGCCTCTATTTTATCAACCTATTGACACTTCGTTGATGGATCCCATTTATTGAATCATCGATCATGAGAATAAATAGATGGTAAATTTAAAATGGAACATCATTCTGGACATTGAAAAAATATTATATCATAATTTTCAAATCTCATGGCCCTTCACGAAAGATAATGGTTTCAAACTATTATGGGGGCCATCAAAAAAGGGATAATGGAATAAAGCAATGGATAAAGAATCCATATATAAAGTAACTAATTTGGATGTAGAGGTCAACTTCCAGTGTGACAACCCATACTAAATATACCATTTGGTTACATTAATGATTAAGTATATAATAATTTATCTAACCCAAATAATTTATGACAATTTAATGTAACTAGTCGATATATTCAACATGGATGATCACACTTGATTTTGAACTCAAAATCCCTATTAGTTAATCTATCTAACAAAAATAAATCTACATAATAAAAATAATAATAAATAAATCCTTATATAACATACTTTATTTATAATATAAGGCTTTACCACTAAGCATAACTAGTTAGTACATTTGACATGGTCTTCCATGTTGGATGTTGACCCCTACCTCATCACCATCATATTCTCCATAAATTCCCTTAACCATTTCCATTTTCCTTAACTGGTGGTGTTTTATCCTTTCCCCTCTATGTATAAAACAATCCTTTCTTTCTTATTATTTTTATTGCAAATAAATCAGGTAATTTTTAGTGTTTTATGTAATGGTCCTATAGATGTTGAAATAGAATAGGGGAATGGCATGTGACTATATTCATAAATTTTTATTTTCATGATAATATAGAATAATATGTTCAAATGAAATTATCTTTTAATATTCAAAGCCTACAAAATTAGACAACAATCTTAACAGACATTAACAGAATAACAACATAATAACAAGTAATGAGAGTTCACTATTATTGTGACACCCACTAACATGTCCTATAAAATTTGAATGCATGTTGATTGTAATAAATTGTACATTTAACATGGAATACCATTTTATCTATTTATATCTATGTCCCCGTTGTTTACTCTACCTACTAATGTTCTATCCATTTCCTTATAGGTAAGTATTGACTTGGTTTTATTGTTTTCATTGTAATGAAAGGAATTAATGGGTTAAAGAACTTTTTTGTTATGTAACAAAGTAACTATTTGGGACATGTAGGTCAAATTCCATTGTATTATTCCATGTTTAATGCACTAATGAGTTACACGTAAATCCTTATTTCACTCATAAAACATCCTTGATTATAAGAATAACAAGCTTGTATGTTCAATATGGACTACCACATACATCCGCTCTAGTTATTCTATCTACTAGTTGAGATGTAGAGGTCATCTAATATCATATTATTCCACAATAAATGTATTATATTTTCACACTTATAAATGAGGATATTTTATGATCATAATGAGGTGTTGAATGTAACCCATTGGTATGTTTATCTTAGATTCCATAGTTGGTAGTTGACATCAACGTCCCCACTAGTTACTTCATCTACTATAAAAGGATCTTATTGTAAATAATGTAGTTAATTTGATATATTAACCATTAGGTACGTGAACATACCGATTGGTTACACTCAATGAGAATTAATAAAACTATCTCTATTTTGAACGTAACTAATGAGTGTGTTCAATGTGGACTATTAACATCCACTTACATATTTTATTTATAAGAATAATAATAATAAATTAGTAATATATGGAGTAAAAAATAGGGAAGTGGAGTTTTTATGCAATAATAAATGCATCAAATCTACAAATCGATCATAGCTTAGAGAAGATAGATCCTACTTACACTTCCAATTTATACTACATTAGATAATCAAGAACATCAGCAATATGGATCTGCTAAAATGAATTAGGGGATATATTACTACAATAATATCACTAAGGAGGGTTCCAAAACCTCCAGTCAAGCAAAAATATGAAATAAACCTAACTAAGTCCTATGTTTTCATATTCACTATACTACTAACAACTAACGCAAAAATTTAATGTAGTGCTCACCAAATCTTGTGGTACAAAGTGAGGGTAATAAAAAATAAAATTAAACATGCATAAAATACATATACTCACATCAATGTATACATAATCATAATGCATGGAAGAGAAGTGAATACACACACACACACACACACACATATGTACACACACACACACACTTTTACAAAGGAGGAACAAATTTAGGAATACTTACCTTTGATGACAAACCCATTGATCCTCAATCTCTCCCTTGGCTAAGATGCTTCATAAGAGGTTATTGTGGTATGTAAGGATGACAAATATAAACCATCTCTAGGATACACAACCTATAAATTCATCCAAAATACTTCTCTATAAGAAAAGGTCTATATCTCCAAAGAAAATATGAAACCATAAGCTCACTACTTAGGTAAAATGGTAGATAAGCAAATGTCCAATATATCTTACTTCTCCTTCTCTTCTCTAAATAATGGTGAAATTATTGTGTTTATAGAAGTGGATATAAAAATAAACCCTTCCAAAAAAATTTGTCAACAAGGTCTACCCAATCAACCTAGTATCATTATTGATAAAAACTCACTAGGTCACAGACTAGGTCAACTAGGGGCCGACCTAGTCCCTAAATAAGTTTTTTCAATAAGAGTATAAGGTCAACATAGATAACATAATCATGTAAAATATATAAATAATTTTTAGGTTATAAAAAGGGCTAATGAAGGTGGTAAAATTCTAGAGGAGTGTGCGAAATAGGAGGCCAAGCTTAGGGGAATGGTTTTTACGAGACAAGTGTGTAGATAACAAGTGGAAAAGGGGATAACAATCCTAAAAATCACTAATGGTTTCAAGGTGCACCCCTTAAGACATGAAATTAGAGAGATTGAGACATTATAGGTTCTTATAATAGAGAGAGCACTAATGATTGATAAAAATTTCAAAATATTATGTATATACATATGTCGCACACTAAACTCATCATGTGTCACATAAGTGTAACATGGGATGGTGATTTAGGAATAGATCATGATGACACATAAAACTAATGCTAAATAAATTTTATTAAGGATAAAATAATATAAATTAAAGGATAAATTTGAAAAACACATACCTTTAATTACCTTAGTGATGTAGATAAAGAATGAAATGTGAGAGATGTAAAGGCATCCAATGTGAGGAACATTAATCAAACTTATAGAGATTAACACAATAAGAGTGATTTTTTTTTTTTGAAACATAGGAATATAATATTTAGAAATATTCTCTATGACATTAGGATTTTATAAATTTTTATGGTTTGTAAAAAGAGTGAGTAGAAACAAAGATATGGTTAAAACAAGAAAAAGAAATAATTTGAAAGGTAAATAATTTTGAATGGTAAATATAGATAGGGTGAAAAAGAAATAATTTCTTATTATTTAATATTTTGAGAAAAATAGATGTCTGAGAAACCTAGTGAGAGCTTAGATAACTAGGATGGTGAGGAGATAATAGTTGAGACGAGGAGGATGCATAACAGCTATAGTGAGTACAGTGCAGGTAAGCAACTAAAAATTTCAAAATTTTGAGTATTTTATTTGAGATTGAGTTTTGTTATAAGAATTTGTTAATTAGGCCAAATATAGATTTTATAATTAACCTTAGAAAAATTTTATGGGTATTAGGGGTCAAACAAGGTACTAGGTAGGAAGGGATTAAAGCAATAAATGCTTAGGGCATTTATTACAATTTGTCAAAAAAGTCATTACATTGGAAGAAGAAGGTCGATCCATTCATCTTAGTTGTTAGAAAATAAAATTTTAAAATGACCAACCAAGTAGGTCATAACTGAATTAGTTTATTGTGTGAAAGGGATGACATAGTACATGATAGCCAAATTAGTACTATAAAGGGAAGTAGGTCAACTTAGTTGTTTGATAAGTAATTGATATAGTACTGAAATGAAGGATGATGGCCAATTTAGTATTGTTTAGCCACAGGGTGGGTGATTTAGTACTAAAATGGCCGATTTAGTTGAAATTAGGTAAATTTAGGTGAAAATGAATAAATTAAGGCAAACTAGTTTATTTTTATAAAATTTAAAAGATTGTATTTTGATTATGAGTGACATGGAGATCTAATACATATTTTATAATTTTATTTTTATAGAGAGGATGGAGATTTTGGTGATTGGTGGATGAATCATGGATACAAGATCTATTAGAGTGCTTGATGAATATAGATAGGGATAAATTGGTAATTTTTGGATTAGGAGGCATCATGGAGATGTATATGATCTCATTGAGGGCTAATCTTATGATCATATTCCTGGGATCCTAGGAATGTTTCACCAACACATTTAGATGGGTGGTGGATGGGGATAATATAATTTTTGTATCACTTTGGAGGATGTCCATGCACTTCTTAGACTTATTATAGGGGGACACTAGTGATAATGGGGATATCATATGATCAGGAGAAGAGGCAAGTGTTATCATGATGGGTGACATGATCAGATAGGATTTACCTAGGACTAAGGGTGAGCTTGTTTGATGTCTATATTGTATAGGTTATAGATATCCAAAAGGTTATGATAGAGCTTATGATAACATGATTTCTATGTCATAAGTTAGATAACAAGATACCATGGTATGTGATAGCCTTATGTCAATATATTGGATCAGGGGGAAATTTATGACTTGGGTTATATCATCTGGGTTTAGCTCATGCATGATATGTATGGGATGATTTCTAAAGGGTAGAAAACCATGGGGCCAGTGGTATTACTGAGTGCTTAGATAAATAAGAGGTTCTTGATGTATCGACTAGTTGGGTTACCCCATGTGGTCGATGATCAGTTGCCTAAGGTTCTAGTGTTGAAAATGGTCGCATGAGGAGAGATAATGTGGAAGCATTATGTACACATTATAAATATTTGGCTGAGTTGGGTGACTATGAAACCAAGGTTAACATGAGTATGGATCATAGGCCACTACACTTGGTGGGTAGAGTCATAGCCAATGGAACACTTTCTAGGATAGTTTAGACTCCCTCCCCTGATGGTTCTTATAGTAGTGCCTACATTTTGGGCTCATCATAGGAGAGAGATGAGGGGGAGAGGAGGAGGAAGAGCACCAATTGAGAGACTATAGATTAGACTATGGTATGTGTAACCATAGATTGGTCAAACATGATAGTCAGTAGTTAGAGAGGGCATAGATGTGGATACATGATGTTTTAAGTACCACAACTAGCACCATAGTAAGAAAAATAACTAACTTGGTCACACCATCGATGGAGATGACAATGGTGAGAGATCACATAGGGTGGTCATCCAAGATGACCCTTCAGTTAGCTCAGGGTAGATATAGTCTATAGAGGTGATTTAATAATTTTAGGTATATTGGAGAATTATTCCTAATTTAGTTAAATGTTTGAGCTAATTAAATTAGTAAATAATACTGTAATAATTAAGCCACTAATTTGAATAGTTCAAATGTAATTTTAACCTTTTTAAAAATAGTAATAAATGAAGAGAAATATAACTTAGTTTAAACTAGAATAAGATGATTGAGCTAGTACTATTTGTGTATGACTAGGACACTATTACAAATCAGGGTCTAGCTTTCATTCAGTAAAAGGATAGGAGTGTTGAAAATAAGGCACTTTAAGGTCTGGTGCTATAGTCCAAGTTCTATTGCTATAGTCCAAATTAGTCATAAAGATCTGAGTTTTATGAATTTTATCTATTGTCCCTATATTAGTTTTCCTATGAAATTTCAAGTCTTGACTATCAAAAAGCTCCTTGTAGAGATAATTTAATCTCTAACCCTCAATCTTCCTTATGCTTGAACTTGAATGAAAACTTGAAGAATGAGGGGGGGAGGTTAGTGTGTGTAATATGCACTAAACGTATATCCACACCCCTTATGTGGGTGTCCTACCTATATACCAATAATTTGAAGAGGGATACAACAATATATAGTTCGCCCACTTGATGTGTTTTGTGCAATAGTGTAATGAAGATGTAAAAATGCTAAACTAGGTGTGTTTGAGGTGGCTAGGGACTAGTGTGAGGGTTTGAATGAACTTGTGGCTATATTGGTTGGTTGCATGTGGATAATAGAGAAAATTACCTTAGTGGTCTTTCTTGTATTCTTGCTTTCTTTTGAAAATAATTCTCAGCCCTTCTAAATGAATTTTGAATGGGATTTATAGAGATCTATTAGTCATTGGTTAAATATAATCACACTAGGCCAATATAATGAAGAAGAGGAATTGGGGAAAAATAGTCACCTAGGATCAAAATGTGTTTGGAGAAGAGTGATAAAAAGGGGACACCCTAGGGTCTAGCACTATAGTCTAACTTGGGTGCTATTGTCCTATGAGTATAGGATCTAGGGGGATGGAATAAACATGGAAAAAGGGTCCTAGCTAAGCTAAAACGAGGTCTCAAAATCTTATAAATGACTAGGAATCAATAAAAATATGCTTATAAGGGTCATGAGAGTCATGTAAGATGGACCTATCGATTTGGTGTCATAAGCCACACTCAAGCTACCAATTTTCACATTTTATATGACTAAATTTACCCCCCATTTATTATAATGATGTAGAAAAGTGAAATACTAAGATAAAATAAAAATAGAAAGTTTACCTGAACTTACCTGCAAGGTTGAAGCCCATAAAGTTTTGTGATGCTTCGTGTGCATAGAGAGAGCATGTTGTGAAGTGTAGATTTTCAAAACAAAAGAGTAGATTAGTTCTTACTAGATACACTATATCTAAAATAAAAATGTAGAAAATCTAAGTAAGAGAGAGGAGAAGAGAAAGGAATGAATACACCTCATTGAGTATGTTAAGTAATACAAAACATGTTGTGATGCTGGATGTGTTAAATATGTTAGGTATGTTTTGTAATAAAAGTAATATCACAAACAGAGCTGAGTGTTCAATTCTTCAAGAGTGGCTCAAGAATGTAAAGGCTAGCCCTTTGGCTCCATCATCTCCCACTAAGTGAAGCTATATGATTATTCATGTGTTAATTGATGTTTGGACTATGTGTCCAATCCATCTGAGTAGGTGGCTCATGAATACAAAGGCTAGATAGTCCTTTGGCTCCATCATTGCCCCATGAAGTGAAGCTATAAAATGATGCTGGTATGAATGTGTGTTGTATGATATGGATCCTAGATCCCATGAATGCTCTATAATATGATAATATGGCATGGATAATTGAATGTGTACTAGAAACTAGGCTAATCTTGGCCAAATTAGAAAAAAGGTGGAGATTAGGCTTGTATGAAAGCGACTCTAAAACTAGGCCAAAGGCTTGTGGAAGCCACTCAAAAATGTGGAGGTTAATCTTGTATGAAAGCCACTCCAAAGTGATGCCAAACACCTAAAGATGGAATAAGTCATGTAATTACTAAGAATTCCTAGGTAATATGGTGAACTTAGAAAGAAAAGAAGACCAATGTCCCATGTACATTACCCCTAATCACTAGTGTTTCTAACATGGATTTTGATTTAGAAGTTATACCAATTGCCCTATCTAAAAATAGAAGTCAGAGCCATCATGTCATGTATGATGCCCCCTATTTTTGGATTCTTTAAGAAAAATTATATTGAAACTATTGAATCTGAGCTATTTTGTATGTGACAAAACTATAGTTGAACCTACCTTTCTACCTATTTCTAGAAAATCTAGGTTTTTTGTTGTTTGGATAGGATCACTAGAAACAAGATACCCTAGTGTTTGGTGATGTTTTCCATGTCTAGTATTGTTGTCTTTTTGCTAAAAATGAAGACTATTATGGAATCATCAATATTTTTATAGTCTATTTTGCCTGGTTTGATAGTTGATTATTATTTTGAGTGTTTTAGAAACTAATTTTTTTCAACTGGTAAAAGCTCTAATCTCTATGACAAAACCCCTATTTGTTGCCCCCTCTATTGAGTGTAGGAATGAAGACCTTGAAATGACATCCCTTTGAATAAATATCCCTATAAGTGTGATATGATATAAAATACATGATATAACAATGATAATCGACAAGATATCTCAAGATATAGAATGGTTTGTGTTGGAGATTATTAGATCAAATAGAGGTATGCCTAGATAGATATAATAATATAATAACATGTGTAATGTACTGAATTGAAAATAGAAATGTCAGTTTTTCATTCTTAGTTTTCAAGGAGGGATGGAGCATGATGTCCATCATGATATCCAAGAAATCAAGAGGATGAATGATGTGAATCATGGCATTACTAATAGTGAGAAACACAAAAGCAACATGCACACAAGACAAGAATCAAGAATCATACAAGAGTAGCCAAGGGGCCATGAAAATAAGGGACATGGGCACATGTCACTCAAACTAGAAATCAAGCATGCAAGGCATGTTCAAATTCCACATACACATACAATTGAAACAAGCAAAGTTAGCACAAGGGACACATGCACATAGAAGAGTACAAGAAAAGGACATTGGCAAATGTCATAAGGCACACACAAGAGTAGAAGCAAAGGACATTGACAAATTTCCTAAGGCACATATAGGAGACAAAAAAGGAACTAATAAATTTAATCACATCTAGCTATGTAAATTAAGAAAGGAAGGCATGTAATTTATTGAAAATACAATCAAATCTAACTAATCAAAGAAAGAAATGAAATTATGTAAGACATGGAGTACAAAACTAAGTATATGCTAAGAAATAGACAAGTGTTATATACATGTGAGTATAGATAGAGTAATCTATCTAAGATAGTAAGTAATGCACATAAACATGATAAATAGAGTGTCTGGTGTAGGAATGACATAACCTGGATGGTGTAGTCATGTAGAAGATGCCATCAATGGGTAGATATATCGATGTATGTCTCAAATGTTGAAGTAAGATGCCCCCTTAATGGGTAGAGTGAAGCAATCAAGGATATGTATGTCACTGCACACACTCAAATAAGATCAAGTGAAGCATGGTAATGTAGATAAAGAAATAAACAATAGCATATACCAACAACGTTTAAGTCTAACATGGTAGTAGAAAGTAAAGCATAGATGATGCATACAATTGAAATGTTTTTGAATTTTTGAATGTTTTTATATTTTAAAATGTTATTTGAATATTTTTGGTAATTTTTTTATAAGCTATGTACAATCAATCATGAGGAGACTATGTACAAGAAATTGAAAAGAAGTTATGTATAAGTAAGAAAAAGAAACTATGTACAAGTAACGAAAATGCAACTATATACAAATAATTTAAATAATAAATATGTACATAATGATGTAAAAGACTAGGTTGGAGGGGGTAAAGGGTCCAATGATGGATCTCACTAGGGATGGATATGGAGGAAGGGATCGTGACCATCATCAAATGCCTCAAGTTCATCATCATAAGTATAATCATATGCCACATATTATGTACGCATGGTAGTTATCTCTTTAGGTGTAAGTAATATCTATGCTCCTTAGGTAGTAAGAGATCTATCATTTTTAATGGTGTCATCCTATCGATAGTGAGCTAAAGGTTGATCTTGTAGTGAAGATGTTGAGTCTCCTTGGGGATGTTTAGATTTGGTAGTAAATGGCTTCGATGGAATTGGTAAAGTTGATGCCAGTGGTGATGTGATCTAAATAATACCTTGAACTTGTAGTTTATCTAACCTTTATTGTAAAATTATACATGAGTTTGGATCATGGCTTATGATCCTATAAAAATGAAAAAATGGGTGACCATCTTACAATGATAACCTACTAATAGATCTATGTTATACTATAGGTAGTGTGATTAATCCATTATCAACTAACATTTGTAGTATGATCTATGGTTGATGTTATGTTATAATTGATTGAATATAAATGGTTGGCTCTATATCCATAGAGGTAACTATGTGAAATTCATGTGCTAAGTGATCTATTTGTGGACTCAAATGTGGAGTGTATCTTGAGAGTGTAGTGTGGGATCATAAGAGTGATGTAGGATGTGTAATGAGAGCTCCAAAGTCATCTCGATACTCTTCTAGGCCAATTGGTGTAAATACCAATCTTCAAAAATAGTCATATATGAGTGTGGGTATCGTATCATCATCTAAAATAGCCTGGGAATCTATATCAACATCATGTACATATGGTAATTTACCATAAGGGGAGACTATGATAGGTTAGTCTCATCAACCATAGTAGTAGAAGATGGTGGTGATATGAGAGTATTTGTAACTATTAGAGTAATTATAAGTATCAGAGGAGCTATATCTATAGAATCAATTGCTACTATTAGAAATATTTTTAGTGATTGTATAATTATAATAGGTGTAAGAACCGTGATGGATGGAGTAGTTGGAATGGCTGAAGCTGTTATGACTAGATAAGTATTTGGGTAGATGATACAATTGTAAGTGGATGAGTACAAGATGTGCTATTATCTCCTACCTCATATGTATCTGATTGAGAGAAATATGATGAGGTGGGGATTGAATTATGATATGAGGTTTCCCATGTAGAGAAATAGTCAAAGATGACTCTATAATTTGATAATATCTAAATGGTTGGTTATTTATTAGGCATGTGTATAGGTATCCTTCATGGAGAAACTTAACACGTCAATGAAGAGTATAAGTAACTACCCCCCATAGCATGTATCCAAGGTCATTTAAGTAAAATATTATAATGAAGAGGATGTGGCATGACCTAAAACTATGTAGAGAGGGTTTTGAGCCCTACCATGATATCCAAAGCAATGGTGCCCAATATCTATCATTGTTTATCATCAAACCCTCTAATATTTTTATATGATTTATATATGGATGCCATTTCTACACCCATGGTCTACAAGAATGTAGTATTACATATATTAATTCTAGAACCATTATTAATTAGAAGTCTCTTAACTGCACTAGTTTTGACTTGAGCTTGTATGAATAGTGGTAAATTTTGATCAATAACTTCTGATATGGCATGTCATCATGTTCAAAATAAATAACATCTTTTATAGTTTTTAATGTGCAAACCACTAATTCAAAATAAGAAGGCTTTGAATTAATGGGCATAGAAGTCTAAGTGAGTGCCTGATAAAGAGTGTCCTTGAACACATTGGCTTTCTGAAGTAGTTCTAACATAGAAATCCTATTTGGTGTGTTTTATAACTGATCAACAATATCATATACCTTTTTTACATCTACCTATGTGGATGGGTCAATCCTAGGATAGAAAGGAATAAGATGGTGGTAAGGCTCTTGATTAATTTGGGGAGGCATGGTATCACATCGAGTAACATATATGACTGCATTGTCTACTATCTGTATAGGACTAGTAGTGGCTATAGGAGGAGAATGAAGATAATTGATAGGTTAAGTTGGTGGAGGGACAAAGGATGTCAAATGGGCCCTTTGGTGATGGGTAATGACCTAGTGAAGAGTAAATTAGACCATGCAACATAACTTGGCATGGGATAAATGCTCCAAGGGAGGTGAGACAAGAGGTATCTTAACATGTTTAATAATAACTCTATTAATATCATCCCATATTATGAAAAGTAAACATGAAATGTAGAGAATGAAGATTTGTGCTAACATATGTTAAAATTCATTGTTCATGTATATGATAAGACCAATTATGGTCTCCTTATTCTTTGTAATAAATACAAGAAATATGTGTAAATAAGTGAGATCCATTTTTTCTATTATGTGACATCTGAATTTAGATGTAAGGAGATACCTCAACCAAATAAAGGGACCTAGTATATGCAACTAGGGTTTTGAAAAATGATATTTTTAAAATTACTAAAGAATTTTAAAATTTAATGTGAATTTATGATTTAAATATGTAGGTAAAAATTAGAAATTTATTGAAAAAATCTTGATTTAAAGGGACCTAGTATGTGTAACTAGGGTTTGGAAGAAAAATAATTAAAAAAATATATAGTGGAATTTTAAAATTTAAATTGAATTTTTTATATAAATAGACATGTAAAAAATCATAAAAAATATTGTAAAAATCATCAAGAAATTTACCATAGGGTTTTTATGTGCAAAAAAAGTAAGTTGGGTTCACGAAATGATTTAATAGTTTTAAGAATATTAGAGTATTATTCCTAATTTAGTTAAAGGTGTGAGATAATTAAATTAGTAAATAATATTGAAATAATTAAGCCACTAATTTTTATAATTTAATTGTAATTTGAACATTTCTAAAAATAGTAATAAATGAGGATAAATATAACTTAGCTTAAACTAGACTGAGATGACTAAGATAGAAGCTGATACTAGCTGTGTAGGATTGGGACACTATCACAAATCAAGATCTATCTTTCATGTGATAAAAGGATAGGAGCACTAAAAATAGGACACTTAAAAGTCAAGGACTATAGTCTAGGTCTTTCCACTATTGTCCAGTCTAGTCACAGAGATATGAGTTTTCTAGGATTTGTCTACTATCCCTATATTAGTCTATATAAGAAATTTCAAGTCTTGACTGTTAAAGAAACTCCTTTTAGAGCTGATTTAATCTCCAAACCTTGATCTTCCTTGTTCTTGAACTTGAATGAAAAATTGGATGAGGGGGATTAGTGTGTGTACGATGCATTGAACTTGTATCCACACCCCTTGTGTGGGGATGCTACCTACATACCAATACTCTAAAGAGGGATCAAGCCATATGTAGTTTTCCCACTTGATTTGTTTTGTACAATAGTGTAATTAAGATGAAAAAATGCTAAATTTTTTGTGTTTGAGGTGGTTAGGGATTGGTTTGAGGTTTTTAATGAGCTTGTGGCTATATTGGCTAGATGTATGCAGAGAATACATAAAATTGCCTTAGTAGTCTTGTTTGTATTCTTGCCTGATTTTGAAAATAATTGCCAACCCTTATAAATGAACTTTAAATGGGCTTTTATAGAGATTTATTGGTCATGGGTTAAATTTAATCATGCTAGGCCAACAATATGAAGAAGAGGAATAAGGTAAAAATAGCCACATGGGCTCAAAATGTGATTAGATAGGAGCATTAGAAAGGGGCTATCCTAGGGTCTAGAATTATAGTTTAACTTGGGTGTTATTATCCTGAGGGTACAAGACCTATGGGGATGGAATAAGCATGGAAAAATGTTCATGGTTATGTCATTGGGTATCAGTGAAAATATTCTTATAAGGTTCATAAGAGTCATGTAAGATGGACCTATGGATTGGGTGTCATAATCCACACTCAAGCTACCAATTTTCACATTCTATATGACTATCAAGAACCATTAAATCAAGGCTTGAGATGTGTGTAAGTGGAGAATACAAGGTTTGATTTGATTGGGAGGCATCCCATGGATGAGGTAATCAGAGGATGAGCCAATGGAAAGATTGTGCTCATCAGACAAGAAGATGAGGAGATGGTGGTTTGTGACACCAAGACAGGTAAACAAATGTTTTAATTTTTAGTCTTTACGATAGAATACTAGTTGTATAAGTTTGTAGATAGATATATTTTGAGATGTATATGTGATCTAATATCTATCTAGTTTGAATTTTATAGATCTTATAGATGAGGAGGAGGTTAGATGGGTATCCCTAGTGATGGGAGTGCACCATGATATTCTAGATGGGGTGTTGGCACCATATAACCCTACCACATTGGATGATCTTGTTGTATCATCTATCCCAACATATGTAGGATGGTTTAAAATAGTATCAGAGGTTATGAAGAAACTACAGGCATGCAAAGATGGGATATAACCACCAATAAGGGTGGGAGTAGGAGAGGCATAGGCATGGTAGGCCTTGGCTCAAGAGAGAGCCATGTATATTGATACCACTATCTAGTTGGGATAGGTATAGGCCCAAGTGGTCAACCTATAGGGATAGGTAGTAGGCTTGAGATTCTAAACAACCTCTTTAAATGGCATTGTTTAGAGGGGATAGTTTAAAACATATATGGGTAGCATGGCTAAGCCATGAGATAGACATGACAGAGCCTAGCCATAGAACTAGAGTGATGTATTTTTGTAATTTGTATTAAAAACACATGATATATATGGATATATCTTGTTTTTATAGTTGGATGTTGATTTTATGTGTTATATTTTAGTTATGGTTGTGGATGCATGGATATACTTCTTTCTAGCACATGTATTTTTATTTTTTTGGATATGCTATGGTAAATATATGTGTTATGTTTTCTTTCTATCATTATGTAGTACACATGAATGGTTAAAAATATATAGGAAAAAACACTTTGGAAAAGTATAATTAATAAAAAATAAATGCACCACACACTATATCATGATGAAAATTTGTAATAATAGAAGATGACTAAGTATAATAAACCAAAAAGTGGTAAATAGGAGGGTAAAAATATTTTTAAACTATGAAAAAGATTGGCACCAAATCAAAACAAGTAAAATCACACTAATTCACATTGGGAAGTATGAAAATAATGTAATAAAATGGAAACCACATGAAAGACTAATGGAATGAAAACAAATAAATTAAGTCAATCAATCATACTAAATCATATTGGGAAGTATAAAAAAGAAACAAAATTGGCAAAATGATCTTAAATTAATGACACTAAGTCAAGTTGGGAAGTATGAAAAATTTAAGAAAAAATGGTTGGATTATTACATGAAATAAAAAAATAATAAGATAAAAGTGAAAGATTAATGAAATAATCATAAAACATACTAAATAAATATGGAAAGTATGCCAATGATTTGTAACTCATAATCAATCACATCATATCTCATATTTGACACATGTAATTTCATTATGACTTGGATTATTGGAAACTTTTGTGAGGAAGGATAGGTCTTAGCCATTATCTTACACTACAACTCACAAAGGGAACATCAATGAGGTGGAATTATTCTGAATATATGGTGAAAAAGGATGTTTGGAATGGTAATGAGAAAAGTAAGTTAATTTGTGAGGAAGGCTAGGTCCTATCCATGGTCTTACAATGTAACTCACAAATGGAATCCCTAGGGGGAGTGATTAGTGAACAAAAAGATATTTATCAAGGGGAAATATTAGGATTATGGGGAGTGAAAAAGGGAATGTAAGAATCATAACTTAGGCATTTTGTGGGAAGACCTTAGGAGAAATGAGGCACACTAAGGACATGTTAAGACACTAAGTGATGAGTGACCATCAATATATAAAGAATACTTATTCACAATAGAAATAAAGATGTGTAGGAAAATAGGTGTGTTACTAAGATCAATTCATTTTGAAGGTTTTGAACAAGAAAATTAAAATAGATCTACCATTCTATGATGTGTTCCATGTTCCTCAAGACCCCTTAAAGAGCCATTAGTCTATTGTGAAGATTGGGTACTTACGTGAGAAAGTAAGTATCACTAAAAGATTTTTTATTCTCATTTTCCAATCTACTATCCTACCACACCCCAATGGACCTCAACTCTATCATGAGGCCAACTATGGATTTAGAGATTTGACTAGAAAAATGAGATGTGCTTAGAATCACTTATTTTTAGTGTGATTTGAATTTAATTTTTTTTAATGTTACCTTTTAGATCATTGCCTTTTGTTAAAGTTTTTGTATTTGATGGATTTTAAGATTCCTCCTCCATAGAGATTTGGAATGACCAATCATGAGAGATAGATTGATACACATGAATGAGATTTAGGCTTTGGATAAAGGAAGCTAAGTATCTAAAGACATGACTAACTAAAACACGTAGGCTTAATGATAAACCAACATGTTATCTCAAGTATCAACCATGTGTATGTTTAGTTTTTGAAAGTTAATAAAGGTAAATAAGAGGAGATCCAAAGTGCAATAGAAAATGGAGATTATAATGAGATGAATTGTTTTATAATTGATCACATGGTAAAGAAGGAATGAATAAAGGGAGAAAGATGTGTATAACCAAGTCACAATAATAATTAACCGTGTTTATTGAGATAATATAGAAAATAATTATGAAAAAGGATAAAGTAACCATAATAAATGAACTCAAGAAGAAACAATATGGGATTATGAAAAAAAACCCATAAGAGAATATAAGAATAAAATTGAGATTATAAGTAATATGTAATGAGAAAAAAATTCACCATGTAAGATAGATAAAAATTTGACACAATGTCAAATGATATGAAATAGATAAATGTAATGTTGGATCCCACATCCAATCCAAATGAAAATATAATAACACCATACATGTGCTCATAATTACTGATATATATCCACACAAATTAACCATAACATTTGATAAGTCTTTATGAAGTTGAATAATACCTACAACTAATGTCTCATTGATCTTCAGTGAAAGCTAAGGAAATACTTCAAATCAAATCACATTAATGGAAAATGTAGGAATGATTTAAGGATCATACTAATGAGGGTTATTATGTAGGGGATGATTAGTAAAATGTATGGTAATATATTCTATAGGAGATGAAGGGGTCATTGGTGGATAAGGGGCCACGAGTGAAGGAGTCATCAGTGGAGAAGGATCCACAGGTGAAATAAGGTTCATGGGTGAGGGAATCAATGTGGAGATGGAACCATAGGAGGTGGACTATGGGGGAAGAATGGGGACCCTTTATGTGATAGTGACCTATATAATGAAGATTATAAGGTTAATGAATCATTAGGAGATGATCCTTGAGATGTTACTAAAGGATTCAATAATGATTAGTAAGATAGGTACCACATTGGTGTTAGAGACAATATACCTATCCATATTTGGGAAGATGTTTGGGTAACACTTTTTGGGGATGTATATCCTTATATATGGGATAAGTAGAGGGCACATAAGGTATTAATATGTTATTGCAACTTACAACAATGTATGGATGAATGGTTATCTATACCATGGATGTAACATATATAATTGTGAGTAGACTTAGTAAGTGTACTAATAGGAGGAGTGGAAATGGAAGTTGAAGAAGATTGGTATAGGTAATATTATATGTTATAATGAATGATAATTTTATGAATATCACAATATGGATGATCGACCCATTTGGTGAGCAAATGAGCCATCTACAGTAAAGGGAACAAACCATCACCAAGAGAAGTTGGGATTGGTAGAGAGACTGGACAAGGCTTGACTAAAAGAATAATAGGATTGCAAATAAGAAGAGAATTAGTGAGATTTGAAGTGGGAATAGGATTTGAAATAGGCTCCATAGATGGAGGGGAAAGATCCATACAAGGTTAAAAGATGGTCACAAGCATCTCAGGGTTAATTTAGTTAGAGCGGTCTTGGTATCTGTTAAAGTGATAGGGACCAGTCATAACATAATCCATAATGATGCTCATATGAGGTTATTCATAAATTAGAGGTGTGAACACCATATCTATCCTAAAATCAAGATGAAAAATGCTAAAATTAGGAAAACTATAGGATGGAATGATTAAGATATAATGAAAGACTAGAGCAAAGAAGAATGATTAAAAACAATCTCAGTATCTCAATCCTAAACTAGATCTCCTAAGAATGGATCATGTAAGGTATAACCATCATCATATCTAGGTGTATGAATGTTAATGGCACAAGTAGGGATGACCTTGTCATCTAATGTGGTGTGATGAATGGAATGTTGAGTCTTAGTTAAGATAATTTGTATATCATCACTAGGTGGTTGATGAGAATGAGGTATCAAATAAAGGGGAAGATGAGAGATGAGGTGAGGTGAGAGATATAAGGTTTTATTATTTATATCGATATCATCAAGTTAATCAACATCAAAATCTAGGAGGTTAGGGGGTATTCTTGATGAGTTTATGTTGACCATTATAACCTCAAGTGGAATTGAGAGGAAATTAGACTATTGAGATTCATGAAATGAAATGCTTAGGAAAGCTTCAAGGATAGGAATATTTAATACACCATGGTCTTAGAATTATTCAAAATTTCAAGGGTTAGTGTCACCTTCGATTCTATAGATGGATCCATTATGAGGAAATTTGATGCATTGGTAGGAGGAAGAGGCAATTGCTTTCATGCAATGAGTCCATGGTGTATCAAATAAAATTTTATAAGATAGAGGAAAGATGAATATCATCACCTTCACATGAATGGTGATAGGTGGGATAGTAATGGGGATCCATACACAACCTAAAGAATCCATTTTCCTTCAATCATATGTGTGGATTTAAAATTACACTAAAAATATCCAAGGGTTTTGATGAAATCAAGAGAGGAAACACAAGTTCTAGAACCATCATCAATCAAGGCATGCTTTAATTGGATATGGCCAATTTGGACACTAATGAATAAATGAGAATCATCTACATGAATCATAATATCATCGAGAATCATATAAGTGATGAGGAATTTCAGGGAAAATGAAGTGTCCATTGTTTCATCTACATATATGGACATCTATTCACATTATTGTAAAATGTTATCTTCTAATTCAGATAAGGTGGCTTTATGTCCTATTAGGGGAGGATGAGGGATGCTCATTTTGAATAAAATTTACATAATATGATTATGATGTCATGGAGAGGTTCACATAATTTTGAGAAAATGTATTTGAAATGGGAGATTAATAAGCTCCTTATTAGGATCCCACTCATCATAATCTGCAAGAGGACTATTGGAAAGAGGTGTATAGTGTTGAAGGAGGTCCTCAAAAGGAGGTACTGAAGTACATGTGAATTTATGTTGATAAGAGGTAAGATGTTTAATTGGAGGACATGTTTATTGATTGTCTTGATAGGATAAAGTAGTTGATGTAGGTGTGGTTTGAGATATATTAGAAAATTTATTGATAAGAGGCTAAGTATCATTAGTGATCGTTAAAGAGGTTGGGAAGATGATAGAAACAACATGAGAAGTGTTATCTAAGGGAGCTATTGGAATTGGTTCACCAAAGGATATGAGGCCTTATTTCATTAACTTGATTAAGTGAGTTGGAGAAGAATCTTGAATAACATTATATATGTGAGATAATTAAGATGTGTGGATAAGATGTGGATCAATGAAATCAAACACCCTTCACATATTACTAATATTGACCACATTTTTTGTAGGAGTTGGGTCAATAAGATTATCAACATGATTGGTAGAAGGGGTATGTTTGTGTTGGTTATCTTGGTGATTCAAAAGAGGATCTTTATAGATGGATAAATGAACATTAGCTTGGTTTAAAACCTAGGATTTACTTTGTGTTTCATGTGATTTGAAAGTAATGTCATAGGATTATTGAAGTTTATGAATTATATAATCATGGTTAAAATTGGGACCAAAAATAAAATCCATAGCCAAATTATGAATCTACCTACAGGTATCATGAGAATGATCCCAACTAGCATGAAATTGACATCATTTATTGGGATCATACCAAGATTTCATGTGTTGAGTGGGATCAAGTTATTTTGGTAGAGGCCTTAGTATACACTTTTATAATTTTCCTAAGGAGATATTTTTATGAACATTGATGTTATTTAATAAAGATAAATGAGGATTAGTGAGGTGGTTAGGAGGGGAAGCATGTTTTAGAGTCTGGTTGGGAACAACACCTTGAATAGTATGAATGATATCATAAGAGTTGATGACGCCATCATTTTTAGCATGAATGTTCTTATTTTTTATTAATATAAGAGTACCCATAGAAGGTTGGGATTGATTTAATTGATGCATAAGGAAATCTTGACACTTGGATTGATCAATGGATTCTTCCAAGGTATGTAGAGAGAGAATCTAAACCTGATATTATAACTTAGGAAAAATAACATTCATAAATAGATGAAGGATGTTGTCCTATACAATATTATGTTCACATTTTTTAGATAAGGTATTCAATTGTTTGATTAAAGCTTGTGTACTTTCTATCTCAAGTTACTTACAATGATAAAACGGGCCAAGGTATTCTGAGTAAGATCACTAATTTGTAACTCTTGGACTAAATCATTATCTAAGTCTTTCAAACTACTAATGGAATGAGATTTGAATTAGCTGTACCAATCTAAAGCATCACCTGTGAGAGTTTTTTAAATATCTTAATAGTGGTAAAGGTATTAAATTTGACCCAATCTTTATATCAAATTTTAAATGTTTTTAAATGAAGATTAGGATTGGTTGATCCATTTTAAGTAATGGTAGGGGTGATACCTCCTATATCGATATTATAGATTTAATATGTAAAAGGATCATTTCAAAGGTGCTTGATTATTTTTTTAAGAAGAGGATGTTAAGGGGTAATATTACAATGGGAATATTGAAGAGGAGGTGGGGAAACATTTTGGTTATACATACTCCATGACATATATTAAGGGTGGGTTTGAATATGGATAAGGTGATTTTTCATTTTATCATTTTATTTGCATTATTAGCTTGAAAATCATTCATTTGATTAATAATTTGTAATAGGATTTGATGGGTTTGAGTTACATTATTAGAATTATTTAAAGTATTAAAATTAGTAGTAGTGGCTTGGGTACCACTATTGGTGTTATTAGGAGTTTGAGAAGAATTGTTAGTAAGTGAGGCAATAGTGGCATAATTTGCTTGCATGGAAAAAGATAAACTAATAGAGGGATGATATGAAGCAAAACTAGAGGCATGATTACCATGGGTAGAAAATGATACACTAGTGGAAGAATTGTGAAGAGTAGGTCTTGGAAGAGAACCAATAGATGTATAACCTTCCATGTTAGTAGAGATAATAGGCATGGAGGTGGAGGAAATCAAAGTGGAAGAAGTCATGGTATGAGAATGGGTCAAAATATAGGGAAGATCTTGAGAAGAAAAGAAGCTAGTATCCCCAAATTCAAGTGATAAATTTGGAGAAGGTGAATGGTGCTTCTCCAATTGACCACTTATCATGAGATGGTAAATAGTAGAAGGATACTTGCCATGATGTTGAGGAAACTTATTGATGAAGAAGATCATTTTTGGTGTATACTCTAATTCATGTTGATCTTCAAATGAGAAGAAAGGATTGAAAATCAAACAGGAATGGGAGGGGTCCCATAGTTTGTGGTGTGAGTGGTTATATGCCTTTTAATTTCATCTAGGATAGGAGCGACAAGTTACTTATGGGAGAACCTATTAGGGTTGGTAAGACTCATCATATATATTGAATTAAAATTAGTGTTGAATTTAAGAAAGAAGTTCATGATGAAGGAAAGAGATAAGATAAGGTAAATTTGATGTAAAGAAAAAAAAATACAAGAGGCATATAAGAGAATAGAGTCGACCAAGTTGACTTAGTACTTTAAATAGGAGAAAAGAGTACAGAGTCAACTAAGTTGATTGAGCAATATAGATAGGAAAATAGATAGTGTGATAAGGATATAGAATCAACTAGGTCAACTAAGTGTTCTAGAAAAGAAAATAGACAGTGTGATAAGGATATAGTCTTGATCAGGTCAACTTAGTACTATATCTAATTTGGCATAAAGGAGTATTGGGTCAACTAGGTCAATTCAATACTACAATTAGAACAAAAAATAGTTTGTAAGAGACCATGTCAAATAGATTGGCAATGTACTGAAAATAAGAGAATAAATTTTTCTAATGTAATTTAATATAAGAAATGAAAGCAAACACATAATCAATTGAGTCAATGAGAATGATCTAATTGAGGTGCATAATATAAAACCTTGGACCAAAATTGGCCAATGCAAGTTTTTGCAATGCAAAATACAATGAGCAAAGAGCAAGAAATCAAATGAAAAGTAAATTCTAACTAAGTAGTCATCCTAAATGTTAGATTATTTTAAAATTTCATTTTAAGTGTGATAGGGAAGTTGGCTGAAATTAAGAAAATAAAAATTAATCTATGGATGGTTTCAAGATGTTTAGGTTGAAAGGGGTTTGTGTTGAAAATGATACTAGCTTGGTATTGGGGCCTACCCCTCACTTCACAATCCCATAGAGATAATCATGTTGGGTGCTTTGCCAGTATTTACCATTAACCAAATGTTTATAATTAGCTAGAAAACTAGGTTACCTTCCCCCTTGGTGATGAAATCCATGTAGGAAGCCCTTGGGTAAATAAATGTTTAAATGTGTATTGAAATTATGTGATTTGGTTATGTGTGCAAAAAGATAAAAATAGTGCATCTAAATGGTATATTGAAAAACCACTTAACTAGACTATGTGAGCTACTCTAAGCATGCAAAGAATGGAAAATGAAAGTGTGAATTATTTATTAGCATATAGTTTTGAATTTCCAATTTAAGCATGGTATAGAGTTAGTTTATATGACACTGTATGCAAACATTATAGAATAAAATTGACAGGGTCAATTATATACTATAAAACTAAGAGTCCTTAAGAACTAAGTTGACTAGGTTTAGTATTTTAGATAGAAGATAGACTACAAAAATATATCAACTATATCAACCTAGTTTACTATAGGATTTTAGTTTTTAAGATTGTAAACTTGTGCATAATAGAATTGTAATGAAGAACTAAATGGAAAAAGAGAGATAAAGGAACCTTGGTGGGTTAGAATATGCTGAGGACTGTGAAATTTTTGTTAAAGTGCCTTGAATGCTTACTTGAAAAATTTTCCAACTGTGTCGATTGGGTTGACCTAGTTCTATGATTTCCTGTTTGCTAAATCCTATTGAGATGATTGAGTAGACCTGATCTACCTAGTTTGTTATCTAGAAGATGTTTGGAATGCTAAGTTGATTTTCATGAATTAGTTTTTTGTTTTGGATCTAAATAAGAGATTACGTCAACCTATTTGACATCACATGTTATATATAACTAAATAATATTACTATGTTAACTTGCTTGATCCAATAACCTATATCTGATGAAGACCTAAAAAGAAATAACAAACTAATTTTGATGTGACTATGTGTTAAACCTATGAATAGAAGTTAGAAACTATACCATCCTAGTCGACCTAGTATCATAAATATAGAAAAAAAATATAATGATAGAAATTTAAGGTTTGAAAAAAAACATGTAAAGGTTAGATTCATGTTGGGTTTACCAAAATGTAGGCAATAAGAAATGCATCATATCTACAAATAAATCATATCTTGGAGAAGATAGATACTATTTACACTTCCAATTCAGATTACATTAGATAATCAAGAACATGACCAATATGGATATACTAGATCAAATTAGGGGATCTCTTACTAAAAAAATATCAATAGTGAGGGTTCCAAATCCTCCAGTCAAACAAAAATACACAATAACCCTAACTATGTCCTAAATCTTCACTTTCATTATACTAATAACAAGTAAATAAAAAATCTAATCTAGTTCTCACCAAAGCTTGTGGCATAAATTTGGGGTAATAAATAATAAAAATAAACATGATAGGATATATATACTCATGTCAATGTATAAAAAATACTAATACATAGAAGAGAAGTGAAAATGCACATCTATCTACTCCTACAAAGGAGGAACCAAGTTAGGAATACTTAACTTTGAAATGGAACCCATCAATCCTCAATCTCTCCCTTCGCCAAGGTGATTTGTAAGATATTGTTGTGGTATGTAAGTATGAAAAGGATAAATCAGATATAGGATACACAACCTATCAATGCATAAAAAATAATTCTCCATAAGACAAAATTTGTATCTCCAAATAAAGAATGAAACCCTAAGCTTGCTCCTTAAATACAATGGTGGATAATCAGATGCATAAAATATCTTACTTATTCTTCTCTTCTCTAAATAATGGTAAAATTATTATGATTATATAGGTGGATCTAAACCTAAACCCTTCCAAAAGTTTTGATCAATAGATTTAACCTGATCAACCTAGTATCATTATTGACAAAAACTCAATAGGTCACAGACTAGGTTTGCCAAGGGCCGATCTAGACACTAAATAAGTTTTGTCAATCAAAGTACAAGGTAGAGACAATTGACATAGTAATGGAAAATGTCAAAATAGGTTTTATGTTATAAAAAGAGATAACTAAGGTGGTAAAATGATAGATGAGTACATAAAATAGGATGTCAAGCTTAGGGGAATGGTTTTTAGGAGACTATTATGTAGATACCATGTGGTAAAAGGGATAAAAATCTTGGAAAGCACTAATGGTCTACCCACCCCTTTTTAGGTGCACCCATTTAAGACATTCACTCATCGAGATTGAGATTTCATAGGTTTATAAAAGATACAGAGCACTAGTAATTGATAAAAGTTTCAAAATATTATGTATATATAGAGTTCAACTATTAATGTGATAGTCCATATTAAACATATTGGTTATGCTAAATACTTAATTTTGTATGAAATTATAAATTCATCATGTCTATAAATTAATATCAACTCAAATAATATAGATCATACTTACACTTTTGATTGGGGATACATTAGATAATTAGGAACATGACCAATATGTGGATCCACTAGACCCAATTAGGGGATCTATTATCACAAAAAAACAATAATAGGGAGGGTTATAAAGCCTCCAATAAATAAAAATAATTCAATAAACCTAATCAAGCCCTATGTTTTCATATTAATTAGACTAATAACAAGTAAATTAAAGTCTAATCTAGTGTTCACCAAAGCTTGTGGCATAATGTGGATATAATAAACAACAGAAGTAAACATGCATAAGAGACATATACTCACATCAATGCATATATAATCCTAATTCATCAAAGAGAAATAAAAATTCATAAATATCTACTCTTACAAAGGAGGAACAAAGTTAGGAATACTTACCTTTGAAGATGAACCTGCCAAGCCTCAATCTATCCCTTGGCTAAGGTGCTTCACAAGAGGTTATTGTGGTATGGAAGGATGATAAGGATAAATCAGTGTTAGGATACACAACATATCAATATATATAAAATATTTATCCATAAGATAATATCTATATCTTAAAAGAAAGTATCAATCCCTAATCTTTCTCCTCAAGTAGAATGGTGGATAAGCAGATGTGCAATACATCTTAATTCTACTTCCATTCTCTAAATAATGGTGAAATGATCTCGTGTGTGTGTGTGTGTGTGTGTGTGTGTGTGTGGACTTAAACCTAATTCCTTTCAAAAAAATTGGCTAACATGGTCAATGCAATCAACCTAGTATTGTTATGGACAAAAAATCACTAGGTTATAGGCTAGGTCTACTAGGAGCTGACCTAGACCCTAAATGAATTTTACCCACAAGAGTACAAGGTTGACCCAATTGACCTCATAATGTAAATAATTTAAAAGAGTATTAGGTGAGGAAAAGGGAGATAAAAGGTGGTAAAATACTAGAGGAGTGTATAATAAATAAGAATAAGCTTAGAGATATGTATTTTAGGAGATAAGTGTGTAGATAACAAGTGGAAAAAGGGACAATAATCCTACAAAGCACTAATGGTCTTCCTAACGCTTTCTTGGTGTACCCCTTAAGGTGTGCACTCAGAGAGATTGAGACTTGATGGGTTCCTACAAGATAAAGAGCATTAGTAAGTGATAAATGTTTAAAAATATTATGTACATACGTATGCCCTACTTGAAGCTCATCATGTGTCATGTAAGAGCAACATAGGATGATGCTTTGGGAATATAACATGATGACACATAACATTGATGCTAAGTAAAATGTAGTAAGGAAAAAATAAGATAAATGAAAGGATAAAATTAAAAAATACATATATTTACTTACTTTAATGCTATAGATAAAGAAGGAGGCTGCAAGAGATTTTGAAGGCATCTAAGATGAAGAACATTAGGTAAACCTAGAGAGATTAGTGCAAAAAATAGTGAAAAATTAAAATTTTAGGAATATAGGCATATAGTAGTGGAAAACATTATCTACGACATCATAATTCTATAACTTTTTATGGTTTGAAAATTGATTGAGTAAAAATAAAGATATGATTTAAAAAAGGAATGTTATGGTAATTATTTGAAACGTAAATAATTGTGAATAGTAAGTTTAAATAGGTTGAAAAGAAAGTTATTTGTTATTATTTGACTTAATGGGAGAGAAAAATAGAGATTTGAGAGGCCAAACAAAAGTAAAAGGAGCTAAGATGGTGAGAAGATGATAACTAAGATGAGAGGGATGCCTAGTGGCTACAATGAGTGTAGCATAAGTAGGCAACTAAGAATTCCAATTTTTTTTAAATTATTTTATTGTAAATTAAGTGTTTTATTGAAAAATTTAATTTAGAGCATTTATATGAACTAGAATGACCCCAAATAATTGATAAGGGTAGTAGGGGTAAAAAGGGGAAATGGGTTGAAAGGAATTGGAGTAATAACTATCAAAGGCATTTATTACAAGTAAATAAAGGAGTTATAAATATGAACCAACTAAGTCAACCCAGTCAACCTAATAGGCTGAAAATACTTATTCTATACTATTGACTTAGTAGGTGTGTGCCAACTTAGTTGATTTTGGTAAGGTGATGACTTAGGAGTATAGTGACAACTTAGTAGGTTATTCCACTCTATTGACTTTGTATTAAGGGGGAAATAAAAGGGTCAACTTAGTTTGTTAAGTCTACATGTTCAACCTAGTATTATTTGGTCTACTTAGTATGTGAAAAAGTGGCCAGTATAGTACTAAAATGCGTGAAATTAGCTAAAATAGTATGTGTAATGCCTAAGATGATCAAAGAAGTACCAAAATGGCCAAGTGGCCTACGAATAGGTGAAATTGGTAAAAAATTGATAAATTAAAGCAAATTAGGTTTATTTTTGTAATTTTTTGAAAAAAATGTATTGGATTGCTAGTGATATAGAGGTCTAATACATCTTTTATTATTTGATGGTTGTAGGGGCATCAATAATTATGGTGATTAGTGGATACAACATGGCTACCAAACCTATTAGAGTGATTGACATTAAAGGACTTAGATAGGTCAGTTAGATTAGGCTTAGGAGGTATCATGGAGATGTGTTGAGGGTCACTGAACATAGATCTTGTAATTATGTTCATTATATATTAAGAGCCCTTGAATAATAATTTTATATGGGTGGTCTATTGAGATACCATCAAGGTGGGTATTATCCTAGAGGATATCCATGTTATACTTAGACTTTTGATAGGATGGATGTCGATGATCATGGGTGTACCAAAAAGGCAAGAGGAGAGATGAGAATTAGCTCAATGGGTGACATGCTAAGATAGGATATATCCTAGGCTAAGAGTGATCCTTTTTAATGTGTATATAACTCAAATTATAAATATATAGAAGATAGTGATAGGACTTATAATAGAATGGGTGATGTGTCTCAAGTTAGATGGTAAGGTACCACTATATGTGATAGCCTTATACCCATCCATTTTGGAGTAGGGGGCACTATATGATATAGGTTATATAATCTAGGTTCAACTCATGCATGATATGTATGGGATGTTGTCTAGAGGGCATATTATCATGGGGACAATGAGTTTATTAAGTGCTTGGATATACAAGAGGTTCCTATTGTATCAACTTACTAGTTTACCACATTTTATTGATGATAAAATGCCTTGGGTGTAAAGATGGAAGCAACATTAGGTAGCACTAAAAGTGCCCCATGTTCTAGTGATATAGATGATCACATGAGTAGATATTGTGTGACAGCTATATGTGCACATCATGATAGTATGGATGAGTTGGAGGAGGGTGGCACCAAAGTTTGCATGAGCATATATTATAGGACACTACACCTAGTAGATAGATTCACATTCAGTTGCATGTTTACCATGACAATTTAGACTCCCTCACCTAGTGGTGCCAATATTTTGGTTATGAGAGATTTGAGGGGGAGAGGAGGAGTAGGACCACCAATTATGAAAGTAGAGATTAGATCACAACATAAGAGATCATGGATAGGCTAAGCACAATGGACAATATATAGAGAAGATATGGATGTGGATACAAGAATGCCATAGGTACCAAAATGGGAACCACAAAAGGAGGATAAATGACCACCATGATTGTAAAAATGATAGAGATGTTAGTGACCATAAAGGGTGGCTGTTTAGGATGACCTATCAGTTAGGCCATGATAAAGATGGTCTATAAAGGCATCACTCAGGCATAGCATGAAACAAGCATAAGTGGTGACCCTAGGGTTTGTATTGATTGGGAAGCATTCCACAAATGAGGTGCTTAGAGGACGAGCTAATGTAGAGACCCTACTTGGTGGTCATGTATATGGGGAGATGGTGATAGGTGACATTCAAATAGGTAATAATAAATAGTTGAAATTTGGTTAAGTTTTTTGAGATAAATTATAGATAGATAGATTTCGAGATATATTTGTAATCTAATATCTATCTAGTTTAAAGTTTTTAGATCTTGCAAAGGATCAGGAGATTATATGGGGATCCCTAGTGAGGGGAACACTCCATGATAAATTGGATGAGGCACTGATGTCATATGACCTTGCCACACTAGATGATCCCATGGTACTATCTACCCCAACTTAGGTCATAATTCAAACTATTAGGAGAGACCATAAGGTGATTTTAGGGGAATATAGATGGTTTAAAACCACTGGTAGGGGTGGGAGTAGGATATGCATAGCCATGGAAGGCCTTGGCTCAGGAAATAACCATACATATGGATATAGTGACTCTACTATCATAGGTACAAGCCTAAGTGGCCAACCTATAGGGGTAGGTTACAGGTTTGAGATCTCAGATAGCCTCTTTACAACATACTATTTAGAGGGGACTATTTGAGGCAACTATGAGTTGTGTGGCTAGGCCATGAGATAGAGATGATAGAGCCCAGCCTTAGAGATGGAGTGATGTATTATTGTACATTTGTATCAAAAACACATGATATATATATATATATATATATATATATATATATATATATATATATATATATATATATGTATATATATATGTATATATATATATGTATACATATATATATATACATATATATATATATATATATATATATATATATATATATATATATATACATATATATATATATATATATCATGTGTTTTTGATACAAATGTACAATAATACATAGATAGATAGATTTTGAGATATATTTGTAATCTAATATCTATCTAGTTTAAAGTTTTTAGATCTTGCAAAGGATCAGGAGATTATATGGGGATCCCTAGTGAGGGGAACACTCCATGATAAATTGGATGAGGCACTGATGTCATATGACCTTGCCACACTAGATGATCCCATGGTACTATCTACCCCAACTCAGGTCATAATTCAAACTATTAGGAGAGACCATAAGGTGATTTTAGGGGAATATAGATGGTTTAAAACCACTGGTAGGGGTGGGAGTAGGATATGCATAGCCATGGAAGGCCTTGGCTCAGGAAATAACCATACATATGGATATAGTGACTCTACTATCATAGGTACAAGCCTAAGTGGCCAACCTATAGGGGTAGGTTACAAGTTTGAGATCTCAGATAGCCTCTTTACAACATACTATTTAGAGGGGACTATTTGAGGCAACTATGAGTTGTGTGGCTAGGCCATGAGATAGAGATGATAGAGCCCAGCCTTAGAGATGGAGTGATGTATTATTGTACATTTGTATCAAAAACACATGATATATATATATATATATATATATATATATATATATATATATGTATGTATGTATATATCTATGTATATATATATATGTATACATATATATATATATATATATATATATATATATATATATATATATATATATATATATATATATATATATATATATATATATATATATATATATATATATATATATATATATATTTGATTTTGATAGTTGGATGTTGATCTTACGTGTTTGTATTATGGTTGTGGTTGTGGATGAGTAAATATATTTATTTATATCACTTGTATTTATCTTTTGTTATATATTCTATAGGAAATATATGTGTTGTGATTTATTTTCTATCATTATGTAGGACACATGCATGGTTAAAAAGAAATAGGCAAAAAGGACTTCGTAAAATATAAGCAATAGAAAACAAATGTACTACACACTATTTCACTTTGGGAAATGTGTAATAAAAATAAAATGACTAAGTATAAGAAACCAAATAATGGTAAGAAAGAGGGAAAAAAGTTTGTTTTTAAACCATGAGAAAGATTGTCACCAAATTAAAATGAGTAAAATCACACTAAATCATATTAAGAAGTATGAAAATAATGTAATAAAATGGAAAGCATGGAAATATCAAATGGAATAAAAAAGAATAAATTAAGTCAATCAATCATACTAAATTATGTTGGGAAGAATAAAAGAGAAACAAAATTGGAAAAAAATGTCTTAAATTAATCACAATAATTCAAGTTGGGAAATATGAAAAACTTAAAAAAAGGTTGGATTCTTACATGCAATAAGAAAATAAGAATATAAAAGTTAAATAATAATGAACTAAGCATAAAACATACTATATCAATATGGGAAGAATGTCAATGATGTGTAACTCATAATCAATCACATATTATCTCATTTTTGACACATGTAATTTTGGTGTGACTTAGATATTAGAAAATTTTGTGAGTAAGGCCAGGTCCTATCCATGGTCTTACACTGAAACTAATAAAGGGAACACAAATGACATGGAATTAATGTGAAAATATGTTGAAAAATGATGTTTGGAATGGTAATGTGAAAAATTTGGTAATTTGTGAGGAAGGCCAATTCTTATCTATGGTCTTATAATGAAACTGACATAATGGAATCCCTATGGGAGTGATCAGTGAACAAAACAATATTTCTTAAGTGAAAATATTATGAGTGTAAGGAGTGAAAAAGGGAATGAAAAAATATAACTCAGGCATCTTATGAGAAGACCTTAGAATACATGAGGCACGCTAAGGACATGAGAAGACATTAAGTGACCATCATGATATAGAGGATACCTATTTTCTATAGACACAAAGTTATGTAGAAAAATAAGTGTTGTACTAAGATAAACTCATAAAGGTATATTGGTATAAGAAAAATTAAAATTGACCTACCTTTCCATAATGTGTTCCCCATTCCTTAGGACCCCTTACAGAGCCATTGGTCTACTATGAAGATTAGGTAATTACATGAGAAAGTAGATAACACTAAAAGATATTTTCACTCTCCTTTTATATTCTACTAGCCTACCATACCCCAATATACCTCAACTCTATTGTGAGGCCAACTATATATTTTAAGCTTCAACTAGAAGAAGGAGATGTGCTTGAAATTTCATTTTTTAGTATGATTTACCTTTTATGAATTTGGAATGTTACATTTTGGATCATTGCCTTTTGTTAAATGATTTGGATTTTGAATGTTTTTATGGATTTTAAGATTCATCCTCAATATGGACTTGGAATGACCAATCATGAGAGATAGAGTGATACACAAAAAATGAGATTGAGGCTTTGGATAAAGGAAGTTAAGTATCCAGAAACAAGACTGACTAGAACACTTGGGATTAACTATGAACTAGCATGTTATCTCAAGTATAAACCATGTGTATGCTTAGTTTGAAAAAAATAATAAAAGGGAATAAATGAGATCCAAAGTGGATCGATACTAGGAGATTATAATGAGATTAATTATTTGCTAATTGATCAGTTGGTAAATAAGGAGTGACTAAAGGGAGCAAGGTTTGCATAACCAAGTCATAATGATAATTATCTGTGTTTGTAGAGAAGATAAAAAACAATCATGAAAAGAGAACAAGGGAGTCTTAAGAAAGAAAATCAATAATAAAAAGAAGGAAATGATAAATAAGAAATCCATAAGCAAATATAAATGACATTATAAGTAATATAAAGTGTGAAATCAAAGTCACCATGTAAGATAAGTAATAATTTGACACAATGTAAAATGATATAATAAATAGATAAAGATAAAGTTGGAGCACATGTACAATCCAAATGAAAATGTAAGAACACCATGCATGTGCTCATAAGTACTAATAAATTTGTCTACATACATTATCCATAACATTTGATAAGTCTCTATGTATTTGAATGCAAAATATAGATAATGTCTCATTGATCTTCACTTAAAATAGAGAAAATATTTCACGTCTAATATATTCAATAGAAATGGAAGGAATGCTTGATGGATCATGATGATCAGGGATATCATGTAAGAGATGATCAATAAAATTAATTGGAATGGAATCTAAAAGAGATGAAGGGTTCACTAGTGGGGAAGGAGTCATGAGTGAGGGACTCATAGGTGGAGAAGGATCCACAAGTAAGGGAAGGTCCACATGTGAGGGATTCATAGGTGGAGGAAAAGGAGGTGATGAAGGGACCACAAGAAGAGATGGAACCATATGAGGTAGAACCATGGGAGAATAATGGGAGAATTCTTATGGGAATTACCTATGTGAGTAATGGTAGAAGGTGTAGGAATGGTTAAAAGATCATCTTTAAGATGTTGTTGAAGGATACAACAATGATTGGCATGATGGGTACCACATTGGTGATAGAGATAATAAACCTTACCATACTTAGGAATATATTTAGGTAGTACCTTTAGGAGAGGTATGGCCTTGTAAAATTATTTAGGATTATTAGGATACAAAATTTCATTATATTGTCACAACTTTTGACAATGCATGGATGAATGATTATCTATGTCATGGAAGTAACAAATATGCCTATGAGTAGTCTTGGTAGGTGTAATAAGAAGAGGAGGTGTAATATAAGTGAAAGGATCATGGTAACGCTAATCAACCCATTTTTTGGATTAAAGAGTCAACTATGATAGAGGAATCAAACCATCACCAAGAGAAGGTGGTGTTTGCGGAGACATTAGACAAGGCTCGATAACAAGGGTGATAGGATCAAATGAAAAAATAGGCTTAGCTAAAGCAAGTGTAATAATGGGATCTAAACTAGGATATACTAAATGAGGGGCATGGTCTATATAGGGCTTAGGGAGAGTTACAAAAATATCAAGGATAAGTAAGCTATAGGGGTCATGGTACCTAACAAAGTGATAGGGCCAAGTCATAGCATGATCCATAAACATACTCCTATGAGGTTATTTAGAAACTAAATTATCCACATAATATCTAACCTATGATGAAGAGGAAAAATGATAAAATTAAGAATGATATATGATGGAACATGGGAAGATATACTAAAATACTAAATCAAATATACAATAACAGATAATCTCAGCATCATAGGCCTAAACTAGACCTCCTAAAAATGGATCATCTAAGGTATAACCATCATAATAATTTGGTGTATAAAGATCAATGATGAAAGTAGGGATGACATTGTCATCCAATGAGGTGTGATTAATGGAATGCCAAGTCTTAATTAAGACAATAGGGATGTCATCCCAAGGTGGTTTATGATAAAGGTTGCAAAGAAGTAGGAAGCTGAGAGATGAGATGAGTTGAGAGATCAAAAGTTTTAATCTTGAGATTTATCTTGTTAGGGTGATCATTATTGAAATCTAATAGGTTAGGGGTAATATACGCAATGATTTTGGGATGACCATTGTAACCCCAAGTCAAATTTATGGGAAAGTTGAATCATTGAGACTCATGAAATGGAACACTTGGCAAGGGTTCAAGCATAGGAATCTTGAATACACTCTAGTCTTGGAATTATTCAAAATTCCAAGATTTAATGTCACCCTGAATCCTATAGATGGATCCATTGTGAGGAAATTTAATGCATTGGCAAGCAGAGGAGGTAATGTCTCTCACACAATGAGTCTATGGCCTACCAAGAAAAATGTTGTAAGATATAGGAAAGTTAAATAACATCACCTTCATGTGACTAGTGACAGGTGGGATAGTAATGGGGAGTCACACACAACCTAAAGGAGGAATTTGCTTTCGATCATAACCTTGACATGTATTATGTGTGGATTTGATATTACATTCAACATATCTAAGGGTTTTTATAAATTTAAGAAAGGCAACATAAGCACCAGGACCCTCATCAATAAAACTATGCTTGACTTGGATATCATCAATTTGGACACTAATTAATAGAGGAGGATCATCTAAACAAAGCATAATCTTGTCGAGAATCATGGAAGTGATGGTAATTTGAGGGAAAGAGAAGTGCCCATTTTTTCATCAACATGGATAGACATTTCTTTGAATTGTTATAATATGATATGTTTTGATCTAGATAAGGGGGATTCACATCTTGTTATGGGAGGATGAGGGACATTGATTTCAAAAAAGTTTTCATAAGATGGTTATGATGATGTGGATAGGTCCTCATAAGCTTGAGAAATGGGATTTGGGATTAGAGATTAGTGAGTTTTAGGATAGGATCCCATTCATCATAACCCATAATAAGATTGATGGAAATAGGTGCATAGTGTTGAAGGAGGTCCTCAAAATGAGGAGCCAAAGTACATTGAAATTTATGTTTATAAGAGGTAGGAGGTTTATCATGAGTGTAGGTTTGTAGATTATGTTGAGAAGATGAAGCATTTGAATGCAAATGTGGGTGGAGGTAGAGTATAAAAAGTGTTGATAGAATCTTGAGTGTCATTATTGATATGTAAAGAAGATGGAGGGATGATATAAATAATATGGGAAGTGTTATTCAAGGGAAGAGTTAGAATTGGTTCATCAAAATTTCTAAGTTAATCTTTCCCTAACTCATTTAAGTGTGTTAGAGAAGAATCTTGGATAACATGAAATATGCAAGGCAATGGGAGTGTGTAGATGGGTTGAGGATCAATTAAAGTAACCACCCTTCACATTTTAATAATATTAACCACATTCTCTTTTGGAATTGGGTCAATCAAACTTTCTAAATTATTGGTAGAAGGGCCAGGATTATCTTGGTTAGCTTGGTGATTTGGAAGAGGATCTTTATAGATGGCCAAATAAGCATTAGCTTGAATCAAAGATTAATATTTACTATTTATTTCATGGGGTTTGAAAATAATGTCATAGGCTTGTTATCATTGACAAATGATAGTGTCATGATCAAAATTGGGACCAAGAAGAAAATCCATAGCCAAATTATGAAGTTTCCTATAGGTCTCATGAGAGTGACTCCAACTAGTGTGAAACCAATAAAATTTATTGGGCTAATACCAAGATTTCATAGGATGAGTGGGACAAAGTTATCATGGGAGAGGCCTAGGTAGACACTTTAGTAATTTTTTTGAGGATAAAGGTTTGTGAACATTGATGTTATTAGTTTAAGAGAAATGAGGATTGGTAAACTAGTTGAAACATGGAGCTAGTTTCAAAGATTAGTTAGGAACAATAGCTTGAATAGTATGAATGGTATCATATGAGTCTATGACACCATCAGTGGTAGTATGATGATTCTTATTCTTGAGTAACATGTGATTACTCATAGAAGGTTGGGATTCATCGAATTGATGAATAATGAAATATTGATGCTTAGCTTGGTCAATAGCCTCCTCCAAAGTATGTGGAGAGAGAGAGTACATACCTGATATTGAAACTTGGGAAAAAGAGCATTGGTAAAGAGATGGACAAGTTTATCATTGTCCATGGTATGTTCACATTTATTGGACAATGTTTTCCATCATTTAATAAAATCTTGGGAAGTTTTAGTTTTAAGTTGATTACAAATGATAAAGTGGGCCAAGGTATTCTCAAGAAGATCACAAAACTCTTATACTAGAGAATTTTCTAAATCTTCCAAACTAGTAATAAAATGAGTTTTAAGTTAGTTGTACTAATCTAAAGCATCACCCATGGGAGTTTTAGCTAATATCTTGGTAGAAACAAAGGTATTGAAACTGACCCAGTCTTTATATAGATTTCCAAATGTGTTTAGCTGAAGAGTAGGATTAGTTGACACATTGTAATAAATTGTAGGGGTGATACCTACTATATTGATATTAACAATTTGAGATATAAGAGGCTCATTTTAAAGATGTTTTATTGTCTTGTTGACAAGATGAGGTTGAGGGATAAGATTAGCATGGGAATCCTAAAGAGGAGGTGGAGAATTTTTTTGATTATGCATGCCCCATGGCATTTATTGAGGGTGGGTTTGAAGATGGATAAAGTGGTTTTGCATTTGCATCATTTGATCTGCATTGTTAGCTTGAAAAACATTCATTTGATTAAGATTTTATAATAGTAGTTGGTGGGTTGAGATACATTTTTGGCATTGGTTAAAGTATTAGAATTGGAAGTAGTGGCTTGGGTACCACTATGAGTGTTAGTAGGATCTTGAAAATAACTATTAGAATGTAAGGCACTAGTGGCATAATTTGCTTGTGTGGTAAAAGATGGACTAGTAAAGGGATGAGAAGAAACAACACTAGAAGCATGATTACCATGGGTATAAAATTATGCACTAGTGGAAGAATTGAGAAGAGTGGATCTTGGAAGAGGCCCAATAGATGTAGAACATGTCATGTTAGTAGAGATACTAGGCATGGAGGTAGAGGAAGTCAAATAATAAGTCATGGTATAAAAAGGGGTCAAAACAAAGGGAATAGGATAAGAAGAAAATAAGATAGTATGCCCAAATACATATGAGAATATGGTAAAAGGTGAATGATTATCATCAGGATGACCGCTAATCATGAGTAGGTAAATGGTAGAAGGATCATTTCTTTGATGTTGAGGAAATTTAGAGATGAAGAACATTTCAGGTGCTTACTCTAATTCAGGTTGATATTCAAGTGAGCAGAGAGGATTATAAATTGAATAGGAATGAGGAGGCGTCCAATACTTTGTAGTACCAGTGGCTATATGAAAATTATTTTCATCTAAGAGAGGAACCATAATCAATTTATGTGAGACCTTATAAGGGTTGGTAAGACTCATAATATCTTTTTTAAATTCAAATCAGTGTTGTGTTCAAATAGGAAGTCAATGATGAGGGATAAGGATTATAAAATTTAAAAGTGATGAAAAATCAAGAAAATACAAAGGGATAGATAAGAGTAAAGAGTCGACTGGGTTGACCTAGTACTAAAAATAGGGACTAAAAATAGAGGAAACAAAGATTCAGAGTTGACAGGTTCAACCTAGTTCTATAACTTGGGATAGAAAATAGTATGATAAGGATATATAATTTATAGGGATAGCCTAAAAATTTATCCTAGGAGGTAGAAAATAATATTGTGTCAACAGTGTTGACTCAGTACCACAGACAAAGGAAACAAATAGTTTTTAAGAGTGTGTCAAATAGATTGATAGTGTACTAAAATAAGAAAAAAAAATCATGTTCTTTTGAAATAAAGAGATGAAAGGATAACACATTTTCAATTAGGTCAATGAGGATGATCTAATTGAGGCACATAGGACAAAAGCTTTCAACAATGCTAGCCAATGTAATTTTTTGCAATACAACATACAATTGAACAAAGAGTGAGAAATCAATTTGGAATGTAGATACTAACTAAGTGGTCATCCTGAATGTTGTTAGATTATTAAATTGTTAATTTAAGTGTAATAGAGAATTTATATGAAATTAAGGAACTATAAATCAATCTATGGATGGTTTCAAGACATTTAGACTAAAATGGATCTATGTTGGCAATGGTATTGGCTTGGTATTGGGGCTTACCCCCTTACTTCACAAATCATAGTGATAAGGTGTTAGAGATATAATAAATAAAGGGGGGATGAATTATTGATGTAATAAAATCAAATTCAATTCCAATCCTTCAAAATATTAACCATTAAACATAAGCATTCATGAAGAATATAAACCATTCATTATAGTGAACAGAGAAAACCATGCAAGATCAAAGTACATAACACATGAAAAATGTGGGAACCATCATGGGGGATAAACCCCACTCTGAAGATTGAAAAACATGGAATAAATTCCTATAATAGATCACAAATAAGAGACTTTAGTGACACACTCACTTCACAAGGAGAAACAACCCCTAAACATGGACAAACACCCACTTGCCCTAGATATTGAGCACCCAAATAACACCTTACAATATCAACGCCTACATAATTCTGATTACCTTATAATATAATGGAGAAAAAATGAATAATAACTCTCTTTAACCCTTCACACTTTCTCAAGCCTTCACCACAAGCAATGCATCCAAAATAACCTTTTGGATCACTTTATACTTCGTCACTCATTGTCAATAATCAACCCTAAAAAACATTGTTAAAACATCTAAAATATGACCTCTAGGTCATAAACATATTAATTACATAGATATACTCTTCAATCCATCCACAAATCTTACTCACACTTCACTATTCTTCCCACATCATCTCTAGAAGCCTTTATCTTTGTTTATGCTCTTTATAGAGCCTTCATGATCACCACTTTATTGGTTGGCCAAAAGACATTAATTAACCCTTCAGGATTTTATCCCACTTATAAAAATATAAAAAAACACTTTTATAGGTCAACCATATCTTTTATATATCACCCTTAAGTAGCAACACCTTTCAATTAGGCCTAAGTAGCCCTTTTAGGTCCGTGGAGACCTATTCACCCCTTTAACACTTCACTGAGCTAAAATGAAAACACAAGAATGCTTAAAATCACATATAACCATAAAACATGACCCTTAAGACACCCTAAAGTTATTTTTTTCATCACTACACTCCTCTACATATGCAAAAGCTTTTAATCAATTGCCTTGTGTATGAAAACACCATGAACAAACAAACAATTAACTTCCAAGCAATGGTTCATACTGAATATGGATTGATCAAACCTCCAAAATACATAAATATGATACTCAAGGATCCTAAAACACTCCCAAATATATAATTCACCATGAAACATACAAACACCATAAAAAAAAGTCAAACATCCTTCTCAGGTCACTTGCAGAAGAAAGTCAAAACCCCTCATCAACTTTGAACCATAATAAATGAAAATATATGACCATTCAAACCTCAAAATCAATTTTCATGGATTTATATTGAATTTATGTATCATGTTTAATTTTAATCAAACATAAAATTCATCCATTATCAAAATTTATAGGCAAAACATTACAAACTGGTTTTCTTTTGTAAATTGAAATATTTGAATTCCAACAGTCACTTTTTAATGCAAATTTGGCTAAGTATGAAAAATAGTGAAATATGCTTGGGAGAGTAAATTTTAACCATCATAAAAATTAATATAAATAATTTCAATATTTAAAATGAAAAAAATATGTTCTAATCACAAATAGGAATAAACCTATATGACCACTTTATTCTGACACATTCACACATGTGAATGTTGACATCATCAATCTGCTTACTCAAGAAATTTTTCCGAGATGAATAGGATAGACAAGAACTTTATAAAACTACTTAGATTAATTCCTTCCACTTCCACAAGTACACCAGGAACTCCTTATACCCTCCTTGATCCCTTAAACATGGTCAACACATCATCAACATCCATCATCTTGCTTAACCAAGCAAACACTACAAGGTCCATGCATGATCATTAAGGCACACTTTTTCATTGAAATAATATCATAATTCACACCTCTTTAAAAATATTTGTCACCTTAGAGACATCATTGACAATAAATCAAAAATATCCCACTTTTTCATTGATTTTAACACTTGTAAACACCAACACAGAGCTATGCACATAATCTTTCTCCATCTACAAACACTTTCTCCCCCTTTGAAAAAATGAAAAAGTGGGATTAACTATTTATCTTGAGGAAATTTAAATGTTTTAAAAGCTAAAATCAAGAAGGGACATCCTCTAATATATGATATAAAATCCCCCTATCATTATGCATACCATTTATTACCATGAGTACCTTAAACCTGATCATTGAAAACACTCGTATTTGACGATGCACTTATCTATGAATAATAAATGAAAAATATAAATAAAATAATAATAATCACACCTTAATAACACTAATAGGGACTCCCACTAAGTCACCTTATCTTAGGCATCCCTTGAGCACCTATAGACCATCTCCAACCATGAGAAAACTTCATAGTTACCTTTAATTTATCTCTCACAAGCCAACTCCATGATCACTAATAGATGTTAAAGAAATTATTTAAACATGAAGATGATTGAAATATACTGAAAAACTCATATGAAAAAAATCATACCTTGGTCTTATTGAAAAAATGACCAAAAAGTCCACTTGAATCACCTAGCCTTATCTAGAGACCTAGTAGCCCTACATGAACCTTGTAGATCCCATAAATTTTTGTGTAGATACTTTCATGACTTTAAATTAAATATCTTATTCAAACTTATAATTACCCTTATGTGTACCAATTTTAGTCATCCAACTCTTCATCTGCACCATATCTCCTTCATAAATTACCCTATTAATTAGCCCTTCATTTGCATAAATGCTGAACCATAGAACAAACCATACACTTCAAAATGATTGTAAATTAATTTTTTATATTATATTTGTCCATTAAAATAAATAATTAGCCTTAGACCTTAGTTTCTTTGGGAAGGTCATTAACCCACAGGTCTAAAACACTAGGGCATCAAAGAGAAATGTGGTCAACATACCATCTTTTAGTCAATGCCAGTTCCTAAAAATTATCACACCTAGATGTCACCAATACACACCATTGGACCAATTATAAAATTTTTACTCCTTGGGGAACCCATAAAACCATGAACATGGTTTTTTTAGTAATAGCCCTTAAGCAAAGACTACCATACCTGAGAGTCATAAAAAATATTCAACTTGCCCTCAATAGGACTTCTAAGCCTAAAAACATCTAGATCACACATATATGAGGTGAACACACACTAATATGCAAAAAATTCACCTTGAACACTCACAAATATTCATTTGACACCTAGAAATCTCATGACTATGCCTACAGACCCTATGTATACCCCTGTCACTATGATAAAACACCTTTAACTAATCATGTGATCAAAATTACACCTTTAAGGAACTTATTACACTTGGACACATCAAATACAACTATAATAAACCCTTTTTTATCCTTATATACCCAAAATACACTTATTTTGCATGATGAGCTCTCATTAGCTAGTGAACACTGAGAAAAATGGTCAAACTAAACAAATTGTCATGAATGATTCTTTTGACCAACTAAGAACATTTGCACCCATGGAATACACTTAGAAAAGTAATATCCACACTCCATATAAATCTTACCTTCATTATTCATTATTTTACCTACTAAACCAAGCTTTAAATATTGACTAAAACTTATCTTTAGTACCATTGTCTCTAAACAGTTTTCTTGAAGCTTTTCAACACAAACCTTTAGAGCAAGAACATGAACTTGTTGATTCCCCTTAACCAATGACATTTTATTATTAATACAAGGATTGAAAATAAAATATCATAAATTATATACCATAATGGAATTGGTTTTAAAGACTAATCAATAACTCTGTATACCTCTATACTTTATACATCACCTAGAGCACACACACTTGATTCTACATATGAAAGATGTTTCCTAAGAAGCATATGTAGAGACACCCACTTATCATAGAGAGGATAAAGGTACCAAAAATCAATATAATCCCACATATCCATGTTCTCACTTGGATTTTAGTCCTACCTCATCATCAAATTCACTTTGAATGAGTCTTTAACTTCATTATTTCCTTCAGACATGGAATCTCTCTTGATTCTTTTATCTACTTGGGCAGATAAGACTTACTCTTCGACACTTGAAATTTTACCCTATTCTATCATGATAAATGATCCATTTCTAACCTATCTTTCATTCACCTTATTGGGTATCCATTCATTATGCCTCCTTTTCTTCATGTTAGGATTGACATTCTTTGAAGTAGAATTCTGACCATTCTTGTAGAACCTTGCTATGTGACCTCTCTCTTGACACTTGGAACAAATGAAATTTCTCTAATTGTACATACCTTATGTACGTGATACATGATGACTCCTTAAAGATTCATTATCTCATTCATACACCTGATCATTTAATTTCCTAATGAAGGCATTGTAAGACCTTGGACCAATCCCTTGATACCTATAGCACAAGATTTCATGCTTTCCTTGTGGACCAGTTGACTATTTTGAGTGTTGATATTATTCATGCTTTTCATTATCTTGATCATAATTTGATGAAAATATCTTACCATAAAATTTTATTTTGTAATAAATGATCCCATGATCAAACTTATGACAAGAATAATAGTAACCATTAAATTAGTTATCATACCTTATTACATTAGGTTGCTTGATTTAATTTAAACTTTTGCAGCTTTTAAATTTATCCTTATTATCTTTACTATCACTCTCATTAACATGATTAGTCTTCTAATATATCATCACTATCTTCTCAATATTTTTATTTTTTTTAACATATTCAAGGAACCCTAGGCCTGACTTATCATTTGAGACATTTTGACTACTCAATAGGTCATTAAGATCAACTATAAATTTCTCAAATTTTTGATATGTTCCAAGCTTGCTCATAGATTGATCTATTTTTACCTACAAACACTCCATATCTAATTTATATTTGACACATTCTTAATCCTTCCTCTTTACCTATTTATCAAGGGTACAAAACTAAGTTTTAATGTGTTGAGTGATCTCATCATGCTCTTTGACTTCATTGCTCAACCTTTATTTAAAGAAGCCAATATGCTCTTAATAGGTCTTGATCATGGATGCTTTCTTTTTATTCTTGCCTTGTATAAACTTCATGTCTTCCAAGGTATTCAAAATTTTATATTCAAGAGTGGCTTTCTCATCTTCTTCCTATGATCTCTCTCCTCCAAAGAGATATTTTCCTAAAGAACATTCACCTTCATCATCCTCAAGAGCCATGAACAATGTCTCTTTGTTCTCATTATGAGATAAATCATCACTGTCTAATGTGTTTCCTTATTATTCAATAGATGAGTTATTGTCTTCTTCATGGTAAAAACTCTTACTACCTTTATATGACTCCTTCTTACCATTTATCCTATTGAAGAATTTTATGTACTTGCTAAGAGCCTCAAATTTCTTGTGCTCATCCTCATGAGCTTCTTTATAATCAAAATTGCCTTTATATGGGAACTTATCTATAAAATTACCAACTTTACCACATGAAATACATTTAAAGGGAATCTTCCCTTCAAATTTACCTAACCTTGTATTTAATTTATTTTCAATCATGGCTTCAATTTGATCTTCATCAAGATCAAGTCTTCAAGACTTAACTTGCTCTTCTTACCTTTTATCTCCTTGATCACCTTGCAAGTTTATTCCTTATTTGGTGTTTTATCCTCATTGATTCTCATATCATAAGCAGTAAGAATTCCAAGAAATTCATCCATCTTCATCTTGGTGAGATCATGACTTTATTCTATAGTAGAAATTTTTCAATCAAACCTGAGAGTGAGAGACCTTAATAATTTATGTAGTATAGTAGCTTCTTCAATCTCCTCTCCAAAAGCTTTGATCATGTTCATCACCTCATCAACCCTTAGAATATAGGATGCCAAAATATCTTCTTCCTCCACTTTGAGGCCCTCAAATTACCTTTGATAGCTCTATAATTTAGATAGCTTAACCTTTGAATCTCCTTCATAAATGATCTACGATTTGTCCCAAATTTATTTAGTAGACTTTAAATGGATTAACTTGGTGAACTCAATCTATGATAGGCCAAAAATGATAACATTCATAGCTTTAGAATTATTATCACTCAAATTCTTGTTAGTTACATGAGTTGGATGACTAGGGGTGTAGAATACCCATCCATAATAGATTTCGAAAATGTCAAAACCTAGAGACATGATGTAGGTCTTCATACTTACACTCAAAATAGCATAGTTGGATCCATTAAATAGTGGTGCTTGATGCGTAGAGAAACCACCTTACATTTTATGACTATGCATTATACCTTGATCACCTTCAAGTGGTTAAACTTATAAAGAAGGTGTGGCTCTAATACCAATTGTTAGAGGTACAATCACTGAGAGGGGGGTGAATCAGTGATGTAAGAAAATCAACTTCAATTCCAATCCTTCAAACTCTTATCCATTAAGCATAAGCATTCAGGAAGCATATAAACCATTCATTGTAATGAACAATGAAAAAAATTTAGGATCAAAGCACATAACACAAGAATTATATGGGAAACCCTCATAGTGGATAAAACCCACTCTCAATATTACAAACACATGGACTAAATTCCTATAAGAGATAAAAAACAAGAGACTTTAGTGAAGCACCCACTTCACAAGGATCACCCACCCCTAAGCATGGACAAATGCCCACGTTCCCTAGATGTTGAGCACTCACACAACACCTTATGATATCAACACACATAAAATTTTTATTTCCTTCTAATATGATGGATAAATAGTGAATAACAACTCTCTTCAACCCTTCACACTTTCTCAAGCCTTCACACATAATCAATTCATCCAAAATAACATTTTGGTTCAGTCTACACTTCTTCACTCATTCTTAATCATCAACCCTGAAAAACACTATTATAATATCAAAAATATGACATCTAGATCAGACACATATTTGTCACATAGTTATGATCTTTAATCCATCTACCAATCTTACTCACACTTCACTATTCTTCACACATCAAATATAGAAACCTTTATCTTTGTTTATTCTATTTATAGAACCTTCATGATCACCACCTTTTTGGTCAACCATAAGACATTAATTAAACCTTAAAGCTTCTATCCCACTTCAAAAAATATCAATACCACTTACATAGGTCGACCATAGCTTTGATAGATTACCCTTAAATAGTAACACCTTTAAATTAGGCCTAAGTATCCCTTTTAGGTCCATGGAGACCTATTCACCCCTTTAATAGTTTATCAAACTAAAATGAAACACAAGACCACTTCAAAGCACATAGGTCCATGCCACATGACTCCTAAGACACCATCAAATTATTCCATTCATCATTATACTATGCTAAAAACTAGAATGAATTTCATTAATTAAATTAACAAAATCACTACAAGAGGTGATTATTTATACAATACTAAGTGATATTATATCTCCTAATCTATAGGAGAGTATGAATCACAACCTAACTAATCACACCTAGGAAATACTCCAAGTAACTAACCTATGTCAATCAAAGGTTAATAACACCTTGAGACATTTATTATAAAATAGTACACCTATTTTATAATACTTAAGACTCCTCAGGAATTTCCTTCTCTAGTAAGAAATGGAATATAGAATAAATAACATTAATTGAATTAAAAAAGTCACTAAAAGAGGTGATTATTTATACAATACTAAGTGAGATTAGATCTCCTAATTTGTAAGAGATTATGACTCAACTAATCACACCCAAGAAATACCCCAAATAACTAACCTATGTCAATCAAAGATTAATAACACCTTGAGAATTTTATTAAAGAATATAAATGATTAATTATTCTAACATCCTTTTCATATGCAAAACCTTTCAATCAATTGCCTTGTGTATGAAAATACCATGAAAAAATAAATAGTGAACTTACAAGCAATGGTTCATACTGAATATGGATTGGTCAAACCTAAAAAATCCATATAAATGATCCTCATGGAGTTTAAAAAACTCTCCAATAGATAATTCACCATGAAACATCCAAACACCATTAAGAAAAACTCAAACATCCTTCTTAGGTCACTTGTAGAAGAAAGTCAAACCCTCAGTCAAATTTGAACAACAATAAATGCAAATATACATCTAGTCAAACCTATAAATCAATTTTATTAGATTTTCCTTGAAGTTTTCTACCAATTTTATTTTTAATCAAACATAATATTCATCCATCATCAAAATTTATAGGCCAAACATTGTAGATTGATTTTCCTTTGTAAATTCAAATATTTGAAATCTAATGGTCACTTTTTAATGCAAATTTGGCTATGGAAAATAGTGAAATATACCTGGGAGAGCAACTTTAAACCATCATAATTGTTGATATACATCATGTCAAGAAATAAAATTTGAAACACATGCTCTAAGAACAAATTTAAATAAACCCATGCGACCACTTTATTTTGACACATTCACAAGTACAAATGCTAATGTCATCAATTTTATTACTCAAGAAATTCTAGCAAGATGACACTTAGACCTTCATAATACTACTTAGATGAATTCCTTTCACTTTTTAAAGTAAAACAAGCACTACTTACAACCCATATGACCCTTCATACATGGTCAACACATCATCAACATCCATCATCTTTCCTAACCAATTAAATACTACAAGGTCCATCCATGATCACTAAGGAACACTTTGTCATTGACCTATTAGTATACTTGACACCTTATGAACACCCTTGGACACTGTAGAGACATCATTGAAAATACCTCAACATAAAGGTGTCAGGTGCTTTGCATATATATACCATTAAACATGTGTTTATGCTTGGATAGAAAACCAAGTTGACTTCCCCTTTGGTGATGAAATCCAAGTAGGCAGGCCTTGGGTAGACAATTATTTAAATTTAGTTTAATATTATGTGACTTGGTAGTGTGTACAAGAAAGTTAAAAATAGTTCAACTAAATAGTATATTGAAAAACCACCTAATTAGAGTATGTGATCTATTCTAAGCATGTAATCAATTGAAAGTGAAAGTAAAAAATAATTACTAGCATATAGATGTTAATTCCAACTTTGAGACATAATACAATGTCATTTTAGATGATAGTGTATGAAAACATTATAGAATAGAGTCAATAATATCACTACTATACTACTGAAGTAAGGGTCTATTAAGAACTATGTTGGTAGTATAGACCTAGTCTTTTAGATAGAATGCATAATACAAAACTAGGTTGACAAGGTCGACCTAGTTTTCTATATAAGGATAATTTAAAAGATTATAAAATATGAAAAATATAATTATAATTAATAACAAAAATGATAGAGAAAGAGAGAAATAAACCTTGGTGGTTTGGAAAATGTAGAAGAATGTGAGATTATTATTGAAGTGCCTTGATTTTTAATTACAAATTATACCAATTGTGTCAACTAGGTCAACCTAGTTCTATAGTTTACCATTTTCCTAAAGCTGATAAAGATGACTATACTGGCCAGGTTGTCCTAATAGGTTTTTTAGAAACTTAGAAGATGATTATACTATCTTAGTCAACCTAGTATGCTTTTTTAGAATCTTGTACGTGTACTATGTCAAATTATTCAACCTAGTAGTCTATTTGGAAGTGAAAATCTATATTATGTCAACCAATTTAATCCATTAATATGTATATAATGAATACTTGTATAAATAAAATAGAATCATTTTGATGTGACTATTTATTAAACCTGTACACAAAAGTTAGAAACTATATCAACCCTATCAACCTAGTATCACAAATATAGAAAAATAATAAATAAAATGATAAAGTAATGAAAAATGTGAAATAAAACATGCAAGGGTTAGATTCACATTGGTTTCACCAGAATGTATACAATTAGAAATGCATCATGTATATAAATCAATACTAACTCGGAGAAGATAGATCATACTTACACTTTTGATTGGGGATACATTAGATAATTAAGATTATATGACCAATATGTGGATCTGTTAGACCCAATTAAGGGATATCTTATCATAATAAATAATACTAGGGAGGGTTCTAAAGCCTCCAGTCAAACACAATCATGCAATAACCCTAACTAAGCCTTATGTTCTCATATTTACTATACTAATAATAAGTAAAGTCTAAACTAGTGCTTACAAAAGTTCATAATATAAAGTGGGGGTAATAAAAAACAAAATTAAATATGCATAAGAGACATATACTCAAATCAATGTAAATATAATCCTAATGCATGAAAAAGAAGTACAAATGCATATATATCTACTCTTACAAAGGAAGAATAAAGTTAGGAATACTCACCTTTGAAGACAAACCCATCGAGCCTTAATATTTCTCTTGGATAAGGTTCATCATAAGAGGTTGTTGTGGTATGTAAGGATGACAATGATAAATCAGCTCTAGCCTACACAACCTATCAATGTATCCAAAATACTTATCCACAAAACAAGATCCATATCTCCAAAGAAAGTATGAAACCCTAAGCTTGTTCCTCAAGTAGAATGGTGGATAAGCATAAGTATAATAGCTCTTAATTATTCTTCTCTTCTATAAATAATGAAAAAATGCTCTTGTATATATAGGCAAATTTAACCCTAAGCCCTTTTAAAAGTTTTAGCTGACATGGTCGACCTAGTCGACCTAGTACCGTTATGGATAAAAATTTAGTAGGTCACAAACTAGGTCAGTTAGGAGCTGACCTTGACCCTAAATGAATTTTACCTAGAAGAGTACAGGGTCAACCAAGTCAACTTAGTATTGTAAATAATTGAAAGGGGTATTAGGTGAGGAAAATGGGGATGAGATGTGGTAAATGACTAGAGGAGTGTATAATAGAGAATAACAAGTTTAGGGATATGGTTTTTAAGAGATAAGTGTGTAGATTACAAGTGGAAAAAGGGACAACAATCCTATCAAACACTAATGGTCTGCCCACCCCTTTCTTGGTGCACCCCTTAAGGTAGTCACTCAGAGAGATTGAGACTCAATGGGTTCCTGTAAGATAAAGATCATTATTAAGTGATAAAAATTAGAAAATATTATGTGTATACATATTGCACTCATAAATGATACATTATTCTTAGCATAACTAGTCGATACATTTAGAGTGGATTTCCCCACTAGAAGATGAACTACATATCCCCACTTCTTAGTCTATCCATTTTATTAGTCTATTTTTTTACTTCCTTAACCAATTAGTACATTCATGTTTTCTTCTACCATGTCTATGGGTACTATAAAATTTGGCAATTCTAATTACTTTTCATCCTATTAAAATCCATTAATATGCATTGTTGGATAATAAAATTAAATTTAACCTCAATTAAATTCTCTCTGCTCCTTGAATGGTAAATTTAAAATCTATATAGGTTACTCATGTGCCATTTGGGTTGTTCTATTTTTAATTCAATAGGAGCTTATACACTATTAACCTATTCCATTTCAACATATATATAGTGATATAATGTATTTTTTTTCATTATATTCTTTAAATCTTATACCAATCCTAAAGATGCATTATGCAAATGAAGCTTCTACCAATATTTGATATTCCTCATAATTGATGCTTTGATATTCATCAATCCATAAAATCACAATGAACTATCATCATCTTACACATCATTAGATATGTAATGTGGAATGTTTGTGTATTATTATGTATTGGATGAGAGTACTTGATATTCCTTAAAATACCTAATTCCTCAAATATTATACAACTCTACTAATTATCTTATGTAAAAGAGTGATAAAACCATGGATAAAGGGTACATAACATGAACCCATTCAATTTTCTAACATCAATACTTAGAGAATTATTAAAGGTTATCACTTATTTCTTTGGAACAATGAAATATTATTATTTTTTAAAACACACATTACTTATATCATGGTAGAAAACTATATGCAAGACATATGTTTTTCTTATTCACCTATGCATAAATAGAAAAAAATTGAGAGGTTTGATGTTTTCACAGTCCATGTGATTGAGCAACTACTTTCCAGGTCAAACTACGTGCATAATTTTGATTTATGTGTTTTGAATCAACATTCATGATTCATTCTTAATTTTTTTTACCAAACCTAGGAATTCAATAATCAAAGGGCATTGATAAACAAGTACCATTGATAAACAAGGTGGAATTATAAACATATGAAAACATTTGAAAAAATAAAAAATAATTAATAAAATTCAGAATTGATATGGTGTCCATAATCATTATGAAATCTTAGAACAAAGGTTTTAAAATGTTCTAATAATTTTGTTATAGATATTCTATTTTTACAATGTTCTAATGAATCTTCACCTAAACTATTGACAAAAGGTAAACATCGACACAAATGTTTGGTATATTAGACACTTAAAAGAAGTACATCAAACCCTTAAAGTGAATGCATATATTAGACCCTTGATTTATTAATTAGTGGAGGATAATGAATATGTAATAATCTAGTATATAATTCAAGTCATCATAATATAGTGATTGGGTATCACCATGGAAAAAACACAAGTCTCAAGTTACTATGGGCTGAGATCTCCTTCATTACTAGAGGGTAATTATAAAACATTATTTTAATTAATAAAATTATTATCTACTACAAATAATCCAAAAATATTTTGATCTTTATGAATTACCAATTCCAATGTTATTAATTTAATAATAACTCAAATAAGTTTATTTACAAATGTAAATCCACAAATAAATACAAAACATTGTTCTAAGAAAGATATTTTCACCTTTGTCTCATAAAAACATAACAACACATCTTAAATAGGTTGGTAATATAATATCATTAGGCTAAAAATTGTAATACATCTAAGTGAATATATAATCTATTCTATTTTTAGGTATTCACATCCATAATATATTCCAAGGTAATCAAAATGCATATAACAGGGGTCAAAATTCTTAAATTATTCAAATTATTTTTTATCATAAGATTTAGTACAGTGATGTTAAACTTCACAAATTCATTACCCTCTTACAAATTTTATAACATTATAAACTCCTTTAATCACTCAATAATATAGTCAACATAATATAACCTAGTTGTAGTACATCAAATCCAAACTAATATAAGTCCTTAAATATAATACTAAGGTAGTCACTTGTTATACATTTTTTATGTGAAGGATATTCCTAATGTTTAAGGCTATTCATATTAGGATTATAAATACTTAATATTATTTCAAAGGGATTAAAAAATATAAATAAAATGTGCTAGAAACTCAATATCACATTATGAACCAAACTACTTAAGCATATATGGTAAGGACATTCATTTAATATATTATCCTATAGTGAAGAAGGCATTATGGACTCGTGAAAATAAATAAAAATTGACCATAACAAGGATAACGTAGAGTATAAAAATTGATATTTTAATGTAAAAAATCTAACTCTACCTCCAAAAACATGGTAAATCATATATGTTAAACCATTAAGGATGTGGACTTCAATGATGAACATATACTTACAATTAAATAAATAGAAAAAGCCATCATCAAAATTCAAACCTTAAAGGATGCTCATGTAAGAGTAATCATCTTGAATAATTGGAATTCCATGAGACCTAAGTTCTTAGCATAGTAACTCCTACCAAGTTCTCAAATCAAAAGTTTAAAGAGGCCTTACCAAATAACTAACAACATCGACACACAATTCAATCTTACCTAAGTGTTCAAAACTAAATAATAAAATAGGGCTAAGAATTCTCCAATCATTCAAATTATTGTATATCATAAGCTTGATTATAATGGTGTTAAAATTCACAACTTCATTACAATCTAACAACTAATATAACATTATAATTTCCTACAAGAACTCAACAAAATAGTCTACATAACACAACCCAAATGTATTACATCAAATCCAAGCTACTCTTGAGTCCTTAAAAACAATAATAACATAGTCATTCATTATAGATTTTTTATGTGAAGGGTATTCAAGATGATTAAGGCCATTTGCAGTAAGATTATTAGTGCTAAATATTATTTAAAATGGATTAAAAATATAAAACAAACATGCTAGAGGGTCATTATGCCATCAAGGATTCAAAAACATATAAATATAATAAAATAATGTCATATTAATATTGTTCAATGTCCTTAAGGTACAATAGTATAATGTTATCTTCATCCATGACTTATCAATTTATATGAATTAAATTTTGAGATAATAAAGTAGATTTAAGAGTAGTAATATCCAAAAAATTCATCAAAACATGGAATTAGAGCCCTTATATTATAAATCAAACCCCCAAAAAAGGTTACAATTATGTAAATCTCAACTCCTCTATAGAATGAACTAATCAACTTTAAGATATAATTACATATATCCAAGTAAAAAGTTAACACAATATAAAAGTAATAAACCTATAATCATCTAAAAATGGCACTTGAGTACTAAGAATGTTACTTGAGACCACCCATTCTTAGCTTAACCCCTTACCTATATTAGGGGCCTACTTAAACACTTATCCGTCTTTTGTGTGGGCCACAAACATTCCTAGACATCTCAAAATTAGTCACAAACCCTTCCTTGAGCATCAAGACCCCTAATGCCTTAAGTTATACCATTGGAGACTAGTGCCAAAAGGGGATAATAACACCATAGTGCTCATGTCAAATTTTGGCACTATTGTCCTTTTTCTTATTTTGAGCTCCAATAGATATCCTTTCAATTACTAAATCACTTAGGGTCAGCCTAAACCTACTTTGAACCATGCGAAAACACCAAATCGATATGTATATATATATATATATATATATATATATATATATATATATATATATATATATATATATATAGACACACACACACACACACACACACACACACACACACACACACACACACACACATACACACACACATACATACATGAATTTTATCCCTTTATCGAATAGATGGAAATAGGATGTAATTACAAACAAACAAGCTCAGAACAAGCTGTGCATAATCAAGATTACTAATCCCTATTTTTCCCTACTTCTACATATAGTCATCTAAAATCCTTCTAAGCTCAAAATACTCATATTTATAGTCTTAAGCATCACTCAAACCACTCAAAATTGTATTCATACTAGCTTCATTTTTAATTGCACCAACACTTAGTTGGGGAGAACTAGATCAAGATTGATCCTTCTTCAAAGTATTGGTATGTAGGCAACTCTCGTCATAGCGAGGTGCTGAGGATGTCTAGCCTACCCAAATAACACCACATATTTACCAATTATTCCATGTCAAATTCCCTAATCACATGGATCTCTAGGGTTTTCATAATAAATCAATCACAATAGGCACATAAATAGGCCCTGCAAACTCAAACATAGTGTTCCTAAAAGCTGATAATAGCTCTTACACAGAGGACACTAGCACCATATGTAGAAATGTCTACTACTAGCATTACATGAAGCTATATTAATCAAGAAGTTTCCAAAATTCACATAATTATGCCACATAGTGAAAGAAAGGGAAACCAAGATTATATCTATCGGAAAACCAAAGTGCACAACTAGATTAGATACAACTAATAAGAGTTTTAATAATCCTCCATATAAAATGAAACCCAGTGAAAATAAGAATCATCAAAAGTCCATGATTCATACAGCTTCAGAGCCACCTTCTTGCTTGGTTTTATTATCTCCTCCACAGAGATTTTTCACAAATCTTACACAATCACTGGCATGTGTTTTACAATAGCTCTTAGAATGTAATGTCATATCTCTCCCTCCCATCAAAAAGGTTGATACGACAAGGCATATTCCTAAGAATTATGATTACATTGCATTCTATGATTATCACAGAGAACCATTCCATATTGTAAAAAAATTCCTCAGTTTGAGACATAAGATACAAGATCTAATATAGGCCAATATAATTGATGTGTGCATACCTATAGAGGTACCTAAATTTTAAACAACATAGGCTAAGGAATTGAAGCTATTTTATGATCTATTTATAGAACATATAACTAATGATCTAGGACGTAACTCAAGTGTTCACTACACATATCAAGCACATCCACCATTGGCATCCTATCATACTATTATAGAGGATACTCACCCTTACATAATATATTTGGGGTATATCATAATACAGCTGCATCTAGACATCTCATCACTTCCTCAGAATAGGAAATTTTTGATGATGATTTAGATTTATATGCACTCTTTGTAGAAGCGTACATTGATCATGATCTTATTCAAATTGTCATGGTTGACAATGGATCAAGTGTCAACATATGTTCCATTAAAATTATACAACATTTGGATTATTTAGAGCGGGATATTTATGTGACCAATACAATTATGTGTGGTTTTAGTGGCCACATTCAAAGCTCCATTAGGGAGATTGTATTCCCATTATAGGTTGAGATAGTACATGTGGCTACTAAGTCCTGAGTCATACCTAGTGCATGTAAAATTGACATGCCATTAGGTAGGCCATGGATATAGTATCCCTGAGCCATTCCATCTAACATACATAAATGCTTCAAGTATATGCATGTTAACCATGTGGTTACATTTGAGGGGATTGAATATGATTATCCTTTACCTATCCCACATGTAATTATAGAATATCCATCAGTTATAGTTTTGAGTATAGTTTTTATTAATACACCAAATCTTTTAGTTGAGTTGTCAGTGCAGGTGAGGTCTACTTCTACAGTTTTATCACATACACATACTTTCCCATGGATACCCTTATTAGAGAGACCCATACATCAAAGACATTATATATATTATAAAGATCCTCTTTCTACCCATTTCATTCTAAGACCAATGTTATTAATTTCCAAAAGTTATCCACACAAAAAATCAAAGTCAGGTATAACATCTTCTACTAGATGGGTATCTTAGAACAATGCAATTCATAGGCCAATTCAGCCAGCTTCATGGGTTCATAACATAGCTCATATGACAATTCAATAAACTTCTTGGATTATTATCCCTAATACACACATAGTTATAGCAATAGATAACCCAACATAGTCATTTCCACGACCATAGATACCATTTCACATTGCATGCATGATCATTAAAACTCTATGATGAGTCTCTTATAAAACTCATTAGTTAGTATGTTCCTCTTTACTTCTACATAGTCTCATTTATTCTTTCTCCTTATATGTAGTTTCATTTTCTTGTTTATTATACATAGTTTGTATCCATAAATCATAAAATAAATATAAAATGTCAAAAATACAAAAAAAATCAAATATTTACCTAGAAAATACAAATGTTAGATTGTATGTATTTCCATGTTTACACTTCTTATACTTTCTAGGTACGACATATGCTAGATATCTTAGTATATTTAGTTTTATCACACATACATGCTTCACTTATTCTTTTTGAGTGTTTATAGATGCTTATAGGACCTAGGTCCACCATAGAAATCTATATTTTCTACTATCTATCAATTGGGGGTATATACACATATATAGGGATTCCTCATTGGATAAATTCACCCATATCAGGGCATGCTACATACAATTCCAATTAAAAAATAAAATATTTCTAAAATATATATCATATATTTAACATTGTTATATCTTGATGTTGATCATCCTATACTACACAATTTTTTTACCGACTACTACTACTCTAAACTCAATTTATGTACATATTTTCTCTTATAAAAGTTTCTACCACATGTTAATGCATACTTTCATTTCTAACTTCGTTATCTTATACTTGATTTTGTCTCTATGTTACTACATATATTTGAGGGAATATGAATATGCCATTTTTCTATGGCTCTATGCCACTTCACTTCATTATATGTATTCTTTGGACATGTACCCATGTCCTCATGTGTGTCTTCTTAAATATTTATGTACACATTTGAACATGATGTTACATGTGGCTCTAAGCCAGCCATGTTTTCTCTATGTATGTGAATATTTTAACAAGTTCTTTTATGTATTTTATTTCTAAAATTTAGTGACATGTGCCAATGTCCCTTGTATTATGGCCCCTTGGCCTACTTTATGTGCTTCGTGTGTGTTGTATGTATTCTTTTATGTAAGCGTCATGGCCATGACACTTATCCATTTCTTCTTACACACTCAAATTTTAGATGCTATGAGGGGCCTTATACATTTTCCCTTCCTCCCTAGGTGTTATGATAGACATCATGCCCCATCCCCATAGGTAGTTACGTAGTTTATTACTCTTTTTTTTTCTCATACACATGCTTACATTGATATATTTATCTTGACAACCTTGTGAATGTTATATCTAACACACATCATACATTAAAAACTTATGCTTATATTACATTACATTTTGATGTCATGTATACACATTATATTGGTTTGTTACATAGATATCATATATGCTTAAGATAACACATATCAAGCAAAATATTTTCTTTTGAGGACAATTATTGCATAGGTTCAAAAAATTCCCTCAAATTAGGGGGAATTCATAGAGGTTTTTCAAAGAGAGAAGGACATCTAAATGCACTTATATTATAGTTTCTATCATGAAAGCATAGAATATAGAGCCTCATTTAAGAAAAAACATAGTGGAAAATAGTTAGATAGAGATCATACACAGTTGGTAGAAAAACAAGATAGTACGACACTAGCACATAAAGTAGACATTAGTGCCATAATGCCACTATCCAAGAAATGAAACTATTGTATAGTAGCCCTAGGAGTATAAAAATATGGAATTTATATAAAAACACAATAGTTATAGTCCAGGTTTGCATAGATTTAGTTATAGATCATTAGTTTTTACTCAATTTTGATTAATTTTGCATAAAATCATACCAATTTACTCATATTGGGTGCATCATGCATGACATGAGAACTCCCATTTTAGTTTTAGATACTCATAAAAAATATTAAAACTCAATCCATAATCCACATGCTCATATATCATATTTGGGGGCATGTAGATGAAACATTATTTCTCTATACTCACTTTTGCACCAGTTCATTAGATGGAATAACAAACTCAATGTCATTCTCTACATTGTATGAACATAACACCATGTTATAAATAATACACCAAATATATGCCTTTCTCTATCTACAAAAACTAGCATTACCATACAATCCTTGAGATACTTACCTAAGAGATTGAAGAGGCCCCTAAGTCAATTTTCATTCTAGAGTTCTCAATTGCCTGCATAGATATAATATACAACTTTATTTACAATCATATAGCTCCAGTTACATTATGAAATTTAGTTATATATGTATCTATTATACATGGGTAGGCAATGATGGAGTCATATCCTACTTGAATTCATGAGCGACCTACATAAGAGGGTTAAACAAGCCATTAGTTCAATCTATTCACAGGTTATGATCCACCAAACAAGGGTGGTCAATGATGAAGCCAAAACTAGATTGAGTTATTGAGCCACCCATACATGGTGATGAAGAAATCCATTATCTTAGTCCAAGCTATTCACTGATTGATCATTGTCTACATGCACACACATACTTGATGTTACCAATTTTATGTATTGGTTCATGTACCTAGTGAGGTGTATTCATTTCTTTCCTCTCTTATATCTATTTACTAAGATTTATACTTGATTTTTATATCTCTTAAATAAGGACTGAACTATGCACGTTTCATTTGTAGGGTATGAAAATGAGCAAGCTTCACCTACTCACAACCAAATTCCTAGACATGTAAGTCTAGGCACACTTCTTATTCCATTATCCTAGTCATTTTGTTTTGCTACATTTATAGAATAAGTGGGGTAGGGGAGGAAAATCTAATCATCTAAAAATGACACTTGAGTTATAAGAGTGTTAATTGAGACCATCCATTCTTAGCTTAGCCTTAGACCTATATTAGGACTTGACTAGACATTTATCCATTTTTTGTGTAGGCCACACATATCCCTATACATCTGAAAATTAGTTCCAGACCCTTCTTTAGGCATTCAGGTCCCTAGTTTTTTAAGTTATGCCACTATACACTAAAACCATAAGTGGATAATATCACCACAATGCTATTGTTCTATTTGGGCAATATTGTCCTTTTCCCTCTTTTGAGCTCCAACAAATACATTTTTAATTCTTAAAGCATCTAGGGTCAACATAGACATATTTCAAACCATGTACAAACACCAGATCAATATATATACATGGATTTTATCCATTTATATACTATATGGAAATTAAATGTAAATACATATAAACAATCTTAGAGAAAATTATGCACAATAAAGTTATTAATCCCTACTCATCCCTATTTTTGCATACAATCATCTACAACCCTCCTAAGATGAAAATAATTAAATTTATAGACTTAAACATAACTCAAAGCACTCAAACTATTATTCATACTAGCTTCACTTGCACTTGCAGTAACACTTAGATAGTGAAAACTACATTGGGCTTGATCCCTCCTCAAAGTATTAGTATGTAAGCAAATCTCACCATAGCAGGGTGTTGAGGATGTCCAACGTACCCAAATACTAGTTTGCATTTACTATTTGTGCCAATTTAAATACCCTAATCACATGGAGGTCTAGGTTTTACATACTAAATAAGTCACAACAGGCACATGAATAGGCTTGGCAGGATCATATACAGACATTCCCAAAAGCTCTGAATAGTTATTGTGTAGAAGACACTAGCACCATAAAGCTACTATCTAGGTTAGGGAACTATTGTCTAGGAGAGTTTTTGACACTTGGATCCTATTTGAGACAGTCAAACAAGATCTTGTGCCATTTTTTAGCCTCCAAATCCTTTGTCTCAATCAAGTTCTAGCTAAGTATTCATTTATCTTCTTCTTCATTATTATTATTAGAAATATAAATTTAGCCTAGTTATTTAACAAATCAATGGTTGTATATATTGTATATTTTATACCCTAATTTAGTGTACTCAAAACCTTTATCAACCTAGGTTTTAAACTCCATAACCCTAAGAAGTTAATTCAAACCCAATTATTTAATATAATTACTAAAGGTTATCTATAAGCTTATTTTATGCACATACTCCAAGAAAAATTAATATGCATGTAGACTATAAGGAAAAACAACTACAATCCAACTAAAATAATCAATACTATGATTTCAATTCCTATATACATGCTAAAATAAAATTACAATAGTCATACTACTACCACCTTGAATTTTTACATATAGATATAATGAACTAGTGTGTATGCTACTGTGAAATAGTATAAAAAGTATCTTCATGTCAACAATAATTTAATTCAATGTGGAGAGATCGAAGATCAACTATGAAATATTTAATAAAATTATAATCAACCCTGATAACATCTCAAAAGTGCATTCCCATGAACTAAGATGAAAAAAAAGTCTTTGCTTTGTGCAAGTATCATTAGCTAGGGCCATCAATATGGAGACCTAACTTTATTTAGGGAAACAATGTTACATTTGAAACATTAAATAATTGGTTATGATAATTACTATATTTTTTAAAGTGTGGTACCATTACATGTAATGTTAATTATCCATAACAAGTTGGATTATTTGCAAGTTCTCCATAGTTATATCCCTAGCAGATAAGGGAATAAGCCCTACATAATATTTAGGTAATAATGGATGAAACCCCATAAATTTTAAGATGATAGGAGTATTTGGATAAATGATTGAGGAAGTGGACTAATTTTTATACTTCAAATTTCCATGGTGTATAAAATAAAGCTCTTGACTGCATAACTAAAATTTAGATGTGGATTTCTTAAATAACAACTATGTTTACATTGATTCATAGTTAATATTTTAATGTAACATTATTAGATAATGGATTATTATTTTTTCATTCCCATGGTTAAACATATATTATTCTTATGTGAAGGATAGAAATTTACTTATGCTTGTTAACCAAAAGCATACTTAAGTATGCTTTGACATCTACACACTAAAATATTGACTTCCATTTATCTTCCTTTGTACATCCTCATCATGTTCCAAGGATCCTATTTGGGCATATGATAGGAGGGAATGATCTTTGGTGTGACATTATCCTTACATTTTGTTAAGTGCACCAACTTGGGGGACAAAAAAGGGCATACCTATGGACATGATTTCTTTGAAATTTCAGAAATGTGAACTTATGTAGATAATTAGATATGGCTACACTCAAAATTTTAAGATGGTATAAAAACATGAATTATAGAATTTTGAGTCTAGTTTCCAAGAAACTATTTTTTTGAAAAATAGTTAAGTATAAATAGGTTAAACATATAAAATTTGAAGAGGACCACCTAGTTTTTTAAGAAAATTTGAATTGTACTATTCGGTGTGACCCACTAGTTTTTTTAAGCATCATTTAATATTGTTAGAAACGCTTTGGTGAATATTTATATTAGATCTTCTAGTGTGTTACAAATTTTTTTAAACATTTTTTTGACAATTTTTTTTTTATTAATTTTGCAATTAAATGTATCTTAAAAACTAACAAAAAAATGGATAGCCATCTATTCAACCCACCCTAACTACCTCAAAAAAAATGAAAATTGATTTTTTTTGAATGTGTGTAGAATTAGGCCTAGTTTGTTACAATATAATTTATTTTGAATTTAGATCAACGAAAAAGAAATTAGATAAACATGAATAAGCATGTATGGGTGAGGCTTGTAGTGGCCTAAAAAATGTGTTGTTAGAAATAAATATAGTTTAAACCCTTAAAATAGCAAAAAAATTATAAAAATCATACATTTAGAAAGATGAAAATGTGCTCATCATAATGGTAATATTTTTTCCAATTTTGATGTTGAAATCCATAGTGTATTTGATGATTGAAGTTGAAATTTGTTTTTGTTCCTAAAACTCTTGGTCTCGGCTATAAATGCATAGTCCCAAGCCTTTGGCTCAAAAATCCAAGCCATTTTTGAACCTAAAGGCTCAGTTTTAAATTCAAATTTAAATAATATGTATGCATTATATAATGAAATAAATAATGCATACGTGTTATATAACGCGTAAGCATTTCTTTGACATAAGAAGAAACAAAAAAATTTCATGTTTGTTATGGGGGAAAGGTCCCATTAGCCATGAATCCTTGCAGGTTAAATGTTAAATTTCATGTTTCTTATAGGGGAAAGGTCCCATTAGCTCTGGACAGTGAATTAAGGTATCATAACCTCTCATTAGACTTCAAAAATTTTACCCATTTCAATATGTCATCTTAACTACTTATAACTAAGGTTTCAAGGTCTAACACATTACATATTTGATAATATAATTGACTTTATTACAATAGGTCATTAAATGCATTTTTTCAACCTATGTTCAAAACTTAACCATTAGTGTACCAATAATTGTGCATTAGAGTATTAATACTTGAATCTTACTTGTTAAGATGTGATTAGTTACTTTTAATTTTATGGAATAAATGTTAAAAAATTATCAGATATTACATGTTCAGCTTTTCATGCACTTTAATATATAAATATAAACACCAATATGTTTTTTCAATAGAACACATGTTAATAAAAGTCTTATTTTATAATTGAAACATGTGTGTAGCTATTGCGATCTTTCCCCTAGTACGAAAAGGATATACCTTACCACCTTACTTGCCTACAATCCTACTTGCCCTTAAATTTTGTGTTTCTTATTGATATTATCCTACTTGACTAAAATCCTATCTTACCCTTTTGTTGTTTCTTTGATATATTTGACCAGACCCCTTTATTTATAAATTTTGAACTAATTTGTTTAAGTGGCAAACCTGTTGAATTAGACTATGTAGTATAGATAATCTTGTGTAATTAGAAATAAGAATTGAGCCCTTGGTATAATAGTGCATCTCTTTGATATCTATTTCAAGAATGATATCTAATGGAGCCTAATACCTATGAATCATGCCTTGGACTATCCAAAAAACATTCCTAAATTGTGTTGAATAAAGTCATTTAAATTTCCTCCAAGGTCACTTAGTGTATCCAATTCAATAGGTGCATTCTGTGGTACCAATTGAATGTCTAAAAAGAGTCTTATATTGTTACAATTATTCACTTGATTCCCCTAATTTATTCAAATTTTTCCTAAAATTAAGATCTCTTATGAAAATATGGTTAATCCTCCATTCTATGCACATCCTTCATCTACCCCTCCATCACACATGGGATAACCATAAACCACTCCATATATTCCCACGTCATCTAAAGAGTGTGTCTTTGACATGGGACTAGTCCTACTTGCACCATGGATGGAAAAATTTCAAGTTCAAAAATAAGCTAGAAAACACTTGATGCTTATCAATACCATAGAGTTTTATACCTTACTATGTAATTGGGATGGTAAGATATGAAAGTAGGATGATAGACCTACAATGTATTTACATGTTAAAATCTTAAATATTTTGGTCAAGTTGGGTTTGCATTTTTTTTGTAAAATATGTGGTTTTGAGCTCAATAAAATTGAAATGGTCACATGTATCCATTAGTGATGATGTGGTAATTTATTAAGATGTTTTTTTAAGATGACATGCCTAGTGATGAATGTATAGCTTAGAAAATATCTATTTGCACTAGGGAATTTTTTTGAAACCATTAAAGGATGGTATAGACCTGGCATTGACCAAGTATGACATATGTATAAGTTATCCCAGCTCAAACTCTATTGAACTTATTCAAGATACATTAAACCTTTGACAATGTCCCCTACATCTGAGACTTGCCTCCCCTCAAGAATTATGTTGAGTAGAGAGACCCAATAATTGTTCATGTGGATGATGATTTTCTCACATCATATAGATGGTTGATCATAATTGAATTCTAGTGTGTACCCCCTCATCAAAGGTTTAAAGATTATATATATTTTGTACATTTATCTTCAATCAACTTGTTTGAATATTTCATTGTAATGATCTTAAACCTTATGTTGTGGATTGAAATAAAGTAGCATATGTCTCAGAATTCTTTCTTTAACTTGGGATTTGAGGTTGAGGCTCGCCCATTGCTAAATTATGTTCTCTCTTGCGTGTAGGACTTAATCTGAATGTAAGTTTTAGAATATCTATAGGTAATTCAAGGCAAAGGTATATAAATAATTTAAATATGTATACATGTAGAAAATTGATAACATTTGGTACTTTCTTAAAATTTGGATGGGACCTTAAAGGGCTCTACATGACAATTTTCATATAGTAATGGCAAGTTAGAGGCTCACACTACATACATGTGAATTATTTACTAGACATGCGTTGATTGGATCGATGTCAATATTTAAACATTATTAGATTCTATGTACATATATTCATAAATTTATGAATATGCCTTAGTTGTATTGGTTGGATAGGTAACGGAACATGTCTAAGTATCAAAGATGTGCATATCTGACAACTCTAACACTTTTCTAGGTATACTAGACCTACACATGTATGTGGAAATCGTTGATTGGATTGGGCATCCTATGACTCTAACAAATCTGATGCTTCTAGGACAAGTGACAGTTAGATATTTAACATAAATATATGTGTATAAGATACACACATACATACATATCTAATTGGATTGAGCCTCATAGGGATATGATATCTAGCTTTCTAAATCTTCTAGGACTTGATACCTATAATAGTGTTGACACTTTTAAGCACGTACGAGGTACACATGGTGATATGTAATTGAATTTTGCCTCTCTAAGAATTGTCAACTCTAAAAATTTCAAGACTTGATGCATCTCTAATATCTTTAACACTAGTTTGGGTGTATGAGGTACACACATGGCACAACAAGGTTCAATTATAGGGGAAATTCAATTGAGGAGGCATAGGAGGCCAATATGAACCCCTTCTTGTCATAACTATACCATCATGATATATATGATTTGGGTCAAAGTTAAGTATGATTCTATCTATCATGAATTGAACCAATTAGTCGATTGGTTCAATTAGGGATGTGATTTGGGCAAAATTGAGCCCCTAAACCAAATTTATGGCCCAATCGATTACATAATATAGATGCAACATGTATGACTTAACTGACCCTAATTTAATCATAAATGCATATTAAAATGTAAATGTGGCCAATTTCAACCCATTAAATCTTAATTATAGTATACAATGTGATTGAAAGGGCTAAATTAGGTCATGTTTTGTGACATGTTGATCGTAAACCCTAATTTTATCACTTGAACATATATGTAGTTACCCTAAACCCCAATTTTATGACATATACACATGTACAAATACATTACACTAAACCCATAATTCTAAATCCTAATTTTAAAATAAACACAACCCCTAAGTTCCTTGATTTCATCACAAATGCATAAATTTATGAATGTCATTAGTGCTAATTTGTGAATCTGTTATTCACCTAGTTTTATAAGGACCTATGATGGGATTTTGGATAAAATTATCTCATTTTGTATTACATATTGAGCCTTATTTCATCATTCATTAGTCTTATTTATTCACATTCTTATCAAGAGTCTTATTTCATTATGTATTAGAGATTTATGCATCATATTGGGGATTTATGCATCATATTGAGCCTTATTGCATCATATGATAGCCTAATTACACCATATTAAGCCTTAATGCATCATATGATATCCTAATTGCATCATATGATAGCATAAATTTATCATGTTGGACATTTATTGCATATGATAGTCTTATCACATCTCATGCTAGTCTTATTACATCGCATGATAGTCTTATTGCATCGTATGATAATCTTATTACATCATATTGAGCCTTATTGCATGATATGATAGTGTTATTGAAACATATAATAGTATTATTACATCTTATTAGGGAATTATGCATCATATTATAGTTTTATTGAGTGTTATTGCATCATATTATAGTATTATAATGGAAAAAATAGTTTAATATGAGTTTTTTTGGTTGTTTGTATAGTATATGCCTATACTTAAAAGAATTCATATGCATTATATAAACATGTACATGTTCCTAAAATGCTTACACATTCTTTTAAATTAAAAAAAAATCACTTTTCAACATCTATTTTTATCCCTAATCAAGATTTTTGTCCCCATAGACATTCCCTACATACTCTATGTACTCTACGTACTTTCTTGGTTACAGTTTTTTTTTGGACCCCACATTTGAAGTACTTTCTTGGTTTATTTTGTCAAAACAGGATCTAGTTCACATTTAGGGAAGAGGAAGATGTTGAATAACAAAAAATCATAGAATTTAGAAGAGTTGAGAGAAAAAAAACAAGGTACAAATGCAAGCAATTCATTTCAGACAAGGTACAAACACTAACCCTGATGAGCCAAATTTCTTAGATAATGAGGCAATTGACAATAATAAATTAAATAATGATGAAATTTATAATAATGAATTGAATTATGATAAAACTCATGACAATGAATTGAATTATGATGAAATTAAGAATAGAAAATTAGATAATTTTGAAAATTCACATTCAAAGTTTAAAGTTTTTTATTATGTTGATGAAGAGCCTATGCATGATACTTTACACACAAATAATGATGAAATTAACAATGATTTTTTTTTCATGGAAACACATAATGAATAAATAAACACATTTGAAGAAACTTTTATGGAAACATATAATGATTTTGAAACACCCTATGAACAGATTCCATCAATAACAACACCTCCAAAAATAATGAATAGAAAAGATAAGTACTTAATTGAAGTTGATGAAAATATTTTGAAACCAATGCATAAAAAAATGTCTAACCACCATTCAAGAAGATTGGCTCAATAAATTTGGGATAATTTCTTTCATAAATTGAAGTATGATAGTCAAAGATGTCAATTATTTGTTTCATTGATGAAATTACTTAAGATGAGACCTATAATGTACACATTAGGACTTAAAACATCTAACATGGATAATGAAAATAATGAAAATGATGAAAATTTTGAAAATATACATGATGCATATCATATTGTAAGCCTAAAATCATGCAACAAATATTGTAATGTTTCCCAATGTATAATGACAACTTGTGCAGTAAGAGGTAAAATAGGGAAAAAATATTTGATTTAAAAAACAAGTCAAAATCTTGATATAAATAGAAAAACATTAATAAAAGAAATTACAAGATGTGAAAGACTTAATGAACCCAATACAAAATATCTATGATCATTCTTTGGTAGACTTCCAAAAAAGGACAAGGCTATAGCCGATGCTTTGAAAGAGTTACTTGTACAATTTTGGAAAGATAATACAATAGTTTTGACCAATGCAAGAGATGTAGTGACAAGAAGAGTTGGTTCCCATAATTGTGAACCGCATTCAAAACATTTCTTGGATATGACTCAAACACAATTTTACTCTAAGTTTTTAGAAAAATATCCACAAATTACTATTAGTCAAATACTTTTTGAGATGGCCAAACCTTTTTATGTAAAAATAAATCACACACGCACCACTTGTTGTAGGCAACATATTTAATTTTCAATGCACTATGATTTTTTTCATCATATTCATTGTACTTTGCATACTACTAACATTTTGAAGGAGTGTGGCATAGAAGTTACACCAAAATCAGCCAAGGAATTTATTTCAAATATTTTTTGTGAAAGACCAGATGAACAATTTTTTTATAAGAAATCATGTTTGGATGGAAATTGTAACATTTGTGATGGATTGCCAAAATTGAAAAAATGTATCCGTGAGGACTTTACAAGTACAATTGGACAAGAATTAGTTGGTTTGAGCAAATACAAATCTGTGACTTATCAAGTAAAAGATGGAAAAGAATCTAAAAGGTGTGAGCTTGTTATGAAAGAGATACCTGTTTAAGGTTTTATGGTCAAATTCATGGAGAAATTTATTTATGAGTATGCAAGGCACACACATAGGGATAAATGGTTGGGTGAACATTTCAATCTAAGTAAATACACATTCTCACTTGATTCTATTATTTTAGTAGTTGACTTTGTGAAAAATTACACATTCAAACTACAAATGGAAGTTCAATCACATTATTACAACTCAACACAAATTACCATATTCATGCATATAGCATTCATGCATGAACCTCATAGTACAGATGAAGATAAAAAAATACTAAGGAAGTAACATTTCTATATCAATGATGACTGATCACATTGTACAAAGTATGTGGAAGGTTCTTTTGATAAGTTCTATGGATAGTTGACTCAGAGGAACATTAATTTCAAATGGAATTACACTTGGTCAGACAATTGCATATCATAATTAAAGAATGCATGGATGTTTTATTGGTTGAGTAGGATGCATTTTACCACTAGTGTATAATATATTTGGAGTTTCACTGAGGCTGGCCATGGAAAATGGGAGCATTATGGTGCTAGAGCATGTATAAAAAGAGCCATTGAATGGGGGGAGTTAAAATATGATAATTTTGCTAATTTTATTGATGTAAAAACTATGGTTGATTGGTGTAATGAGAACATATGTCATGGTGCTCAAGTAAATTCTATTGTTCATAGACATTTTTGATTAATAGAGGAAAAAGACTTGGCAAACTATGAGGATTGTATGACTCTAACAGGTTCAAGTGAGCTCCACTCATTTCATAGTTTAAATGCAAGTCCTTGGACTATTCATATATAACATTTAGCATGATCTTGTTCTGCATACATGGACTTTATTTGCAATGAATGTGAGTTACTAGTGTGGGTGGATGGGTAGAGTTCCAAACCTCCAAATCTAATCAACACATATCAAGTTCCACCTGGATTGTAACTTACTAACATGATATCCTCACATGGCTTTGACCATATATCCAATCTAGTACATCTAGGTAGAAGATTAATCTTTATGTACTATTTATTCTCATAATATATCTTCATAATATCATTAAAATTTGTTTTTTATGATGCAAGTCATGTTTTTGTAGTTATTGTAGATGAGGACAATGAAGAGGGAACAAATTAATACTTGTGTCGATGTGTATATGGAAAGAAAAAATTGACTTCCCCAGTTGTAGATGGAGAAAACATTGATTATCCCACTAAGTCTATGGTAGTAAAAAAAATTTGGCTTTAATGGTATCCTATAAAAAAATTTAATGTATGGTTGTTTGAATAATTTGAAACTCACAAGAAGATTCTAAACTATTCAAAATTGGTTCTTGCAATGAATTCAATTGTAAAACTATCATAGGATGCCAAGAAACAAGAATCTATGGAAATTTTGTGATTCAGACCATGAAGATATTCTTGATACTATCAAGATTAGAGCAGATCCAATTGGTTCATCAGATTGAAATGCATAAGTATGTTGACTTGTAAAATGTATATGTAATCAATTTTACCAAATGTTTTTGATTTTGTAGGTAGTACATGCATAAATTTCATCTTTACTTACTAACATTTTTTTGTAGCTTAGTGGTGTAAAATCATCTTCCACCATCACATGGTTGGCACCATTAGTAAAGAATTTAATATTCTTGAAGCTAAGATAAGCTTAATAAAATTATGTGGCATTTATGCACTCCTGAACAATTGGTCATGACAAGGTTATTTATCCTTATAGCCTTCCAAATACATTTGTTGTCAGTGTTTTCGTGCTCCAAAATAGTAGGGAAAATTCACTTACGGGTGGAAGTGGGTGTCATGGTTATTTTAAAATGTGTAATTTGCCTATATAGATGTGCTTGAAGTGGTGGATTTTCACCTATCAATCTTGGATACAAAGTTACTAGTTGGAGGTCAAGAAGTTTTCTCTTCACTACCAAATAATTATATTTTAAGGCCCTTTACTGCAACTTCTGGTATGAATTTCTCTTAAAGGTGCTTCTAAATATATTTAGGGTGAAATTAGAGGATTTTTCCATGAACAAAAAGGATCTTAAATTTCCTCCATATGACTTATGGTTTTGGTTTTATGCATATCTGAAGTTAGGATAAAAATCAGCCTCTTTCTTGTATTGGGAAGGGCATTCATGAGCCTGAAATGGGTGGCAGGTTTGTCATCCAAACTAGATGGGAGATCAAAAACCTGGTACTAGATGTTATTCACATCTTTATACATGCTAGCAGTGCTGATTTTCAGCCAACAAGAACCAAAAATTAAGTTCTCAGACCATAACTTCAACTTTGACAACATTTGTTGTAATTATTTCCATGCTTCAGAACAGTAGTGAAAATTCACTTGTAGGTGAAAGTGGGTGTCAAGGTTCTTAAAACACATGTAATTTTACTATATATATGTACTAGAAGTGGTAAATTTTAACTTTCTAGTTATGGAGGCAAAGTTGCTAGTTGGAGGTCAAGAAGTTGTCTCTTTACTACCAAAAAATTTGCATTTTAGGACACTTTACTGCAACTTCTGGCATGGATTGATATTAAAGGTGATTTTGACTAGATTCAAGGTAAAATTATAGGAATTTCCCATGCACATTATGGAGCTTATGGTTCTGCCATATGACTTACGGTTTTGTTTTTATGCATCCCTGAAGTTAGGCTAAAAATTAGCCTCTTTCTTGTATTGGGAAGGGCATTCTTGAGCCTGAAATGGGTGGTGGGTTTGTCGTCCAACCCAGATGGGAGGTCAAAAACATGGTACTATACATTATTAACCCCTTTTTTTGTTTATAGTGAAAATTTTTTAGCCAACAAACACTGAAAATTGAGTTCTCAGACCGTAGCTTCAACTTTGACAACATTTATTGTCAGTATTTTCATGCTCCATAATAGTAGTGAAAATTTAGTCACAAGTGGAAGTCGGTGTCAAGATTCTTGTAACACATGTAATTTACCTATATATATGTGCTCAAAGTGGTGGATTTTCAATTACAGGTTTCGGAGGTAAAGTTGCTAGTTAGAGGTCAAGAAGTTGTCTCTTCACTAACAAAAATTTACATTTTAGCATCCTTTACTGCAACATTTGGCATGGATTGATTTTATGTGCGATTCAGACTAGATTAAGGTTACAATTAGATGACTTTATCATAAACATTATGGATCTTATGGTTCTTCGATATGAATTACAATTTTGGTTTTATGTATACTTAAATTTAGGCCTAAAATCAGCCTCTTTCTTGTATTGGGAAGGGCATTCTTGAGCCCAAAATGGGTGGTGGGTTCATCATTTGGGCCAAATGGAAGGTCAAAAACCTAGTCCTAGACATTAATTTCCCCTTTGGACATGTTTTCAATAACATTTTTTAGCCAACAAGCACTGAAAATTGAGTTTTCAGATCATAACTTTATCTTTCACAACATTTGTTGTCAGTGTTTATATGCTCCAAAACAGTAGTGAAAATTAACTTATGGGTGGAAGTGGCTATCAAGGTTCTTGAAACATGTATAATTTTCCTATATAAATGTGCTCAAAGTGGTGGATTTACACCTGCTAGTTTTGGAGGTAAAGTTGCTAGTTGGAGGTAGAG
>JARHVA010008309.1:477500-515331 GCA_037957365.1 Torreya grandis
AATACCAACTCTAGGTTATTAACCAAATAGCTACAGTGGGTGTTTGTGGAAGCGGGCTTCCTCATTCTCCTAATTATTTCCTTAATTTCAATTTTGTTCTCCACTATGTGAGTAACTAATTCCTCTCGGTTGCCTAGGGTATTTAGGGGAACTACATAAGGGTTAGGTAAAGGGTTAGGAGGGTTAAGAGGGTTGGGCGGAAGGTTAGGCAAAGGATTAGGTGGAGGGGTACGTGGAGCATGTCGAAATGTTGCAGAAAAATTAAAAAACAAATTTGCAATTCATGTTAAAAAAATAAAAAAATTTGATTTAGTCGACAAAAATGTACCTCTTTTTCGTGGCAGCATTGTCGATCTAGTGAATCAAGGGCAAAATGTGAATCTTGTAGGACAAAACATGAATTTGTAACCAAAACATGATCTTGCAACCAAAACGTAAACATGAGTGAAGAAAACGCATACGCATTATTAAAACATATAGGGACGAGGGGTTTTTTTTTGTTTTATAGGTTTACCAATGTGTACGTATTATTAAAACGTATAGGAACACGTACGCGCTCTTATAATGCGTACGCATTCTTATTTGTTTTAATAACGCATATGCATTATGGTTCGGTAATGCCGAGCCATAATGGGTACACATTATAGAGTATGTCCACGGAATTATCCCCCAACTCCGTGCATATACCCATTTATGAGAGGTGTCGAGCGAGAGGGTTTTAAAAAAACCTATTTCATAATCTTCCTTTAAAAATCACATTTCTTCAAGCATTTTTTTAACAACCCACATGCCGAATATCTCTAGTTTAAATAGGAATATTTATTTTAGATAAAAAATTTGAAAAAATATTATTAGAGCAAATTCAGATTTAATTTGCAGACATAAATGATTATAATTATCAAAATACCTTTTGATAAAAACAATTTTCAAAACTCTCCCAAATTAACCAAATTAACCAAAGCCTTATGAAGTACTACAAGTTTCCTTTACATAAAGTAATACAAGTTTCCTTTACATATAGGAGGAATTTTAGAATAGCGTTTGAGATTCAACAAAACCCTAAAATCAAAACGATAAAACTAGTCCCTCAAGATCTACATTTACACCACAAATTTGTTTGTAACAGGTAACAAAACTTACCTGGGAAGGCGTTCAAACAAGAAGGGTGTGATGGGCGCCTGGTGGGCAGTAGGGAAACATGAATTGGCAGTTGGTAGACACGCAATTAAATGCCTCGGTCGTAAGCGATGAAATTAGAACCGGGCAAGGGACACATAGCTCGTGAAGGGGTGCGAGATTTGAAAATAATAATACAATACATGATATGTGGAAATCGTTAAAAGTGAAGGCGTTGTGGGCAAAGCGAAGCCAATGGTTAAGGCAAATGGATGCAGTTAACGGCATTGACGAAGAAGCTTAGAGTGACTAACCGTGGATCAACGTTCAAATGCACCGGCTGGTTACACTCAGTGCCAGGTATGCAAGAGATGTTATGTTGGAAGACATAAATTTTTTAAATGTTGAAAATCTCATAATTATAGAACAGTATTACTGCGATTTCCCTTAACCATGCAAAAATCAGCTAACCACTACCTTCTCTGTATTGTTGAAAGTTCAAAGGGTAGGATGTTTGTGTGTATCGAGGCTTCACCTAATATGATGAGTTTATGAAGAAATCTGCAGACTTGCAAATAGAATATATAAGCTCCAAAAACATCAACGATACATCATCAACGAATAAGGCTATTAGTTTAATGTGCAGCTGGAAATTTTCCTATTGTGATGAAATATGTTGATACAAAATCAACGATGGCATCCCATAAAAAATCAGGGTACATCATTGCTTTTGGCTTCGCTTGTGGATTAGATGGAAAATGCTATGTTCGTTGGTACTTCAGATAATTTTATTGGTTTTTATTAAATGGTTGAATGAATACTCTTTCTAAACGAGTTTTTATATTTGCAGATAATTAGTGATATCCAGAATAAAATTTAAAAATATTTTGAGTATTGGTTTTTATTAAATGGCTGTCTGAAAAGTTCAACTTGAGACATGGCAACAAACAACATCATTTCTTAGTTTCAGATCTCCGTTTTCAATGGTAAGAATTATGATTTTTGGGCAATTAAAATGAGAACATTGTTTTGCTCATAAGATGTTTGCGATTTGGTAGAAAATGGCTTTGTAGAACCACAGGATGAGGCTACCCATCAGGGATTAACTCGAGCACAAAACGAAGAGCTTAAAGAAAACAAGAAAAAAGATGCAAAAGCTCTATTCATAATCCAACAGGGAATGGATGAATCCATTTTTTCTAGAGTTGCAGCAGCAATGAGATCCAAGTTGGCATGGAAAATTTTGGAGACTACCTATAAAGTTAATACAAAGGTGAAAATAGCTAATAGAAAAAGTATTGAATATTTTGAACCAAATTAGATGTAATGGAGAAACAATAACAGATCAGAAGATCATAGAAAAATTACTCAGGAGTTTACCAAGCAAATTTGATACAATAGTTGCAGCTATTGAGAAAACCAAGGATTTGAAATAGTTATCAGTAAATGAATTAATGGGATCTTTGTTAACATATGAATCCAGAATGAATAGGAATAACAATACTTCTTTTGAAAATGCTTTCAATTTTCAGGTATCATTTGGCAGAGGAAGAGGAAGAGGAAGGTCAAACTTCAGAGAAAGAGGTAGAGGTAGAAATGGAAGGAACAATCCAGATCAAGATGAAAACAATAATCAAAATTAAAATAATAAAGGACGTGGCAACAATCACTTCTAGCAAAATTTATAGAGGTTTGATAAATCTAACATTCAGTGTTATTACTGCAAAAAATATGGACATTATAGAAATGAATGCAGAAAGAAACAAGGAGATGGAGATAAGTAGAATGCTAATTACATAAATGAATCTAATTCTAATTCTGGAAGCTTATTCCTCACTTGTCATGTTGCTCAAAAATATGCTAGAGATATTTGGTTTTTAGATAGTCGATGCAGTAACCATATGATAGGGAATAAAGAATTGTTTTATAGTCTTGATGATTCCATAAAATTTGAAGTAAAATTAGGAAATGATAATAAAGTGGATGTAATGGGTAAATGAGAAATAAATGTTTTGACAAAAAATGGTGAAAGAAAATTTGTTCCTAATATTTATTTTGTACCTAGACTAAAGCATAATCTTATGAGTGTTGGCCAATTAGTACAGAAATATTACATAGTATTTTTTATAGATAATGTGTGTACAATACTAGACAAATTTACGAATGACAGGGTGATAGAAAAAGTGGAGATGACCAAGAATCAGATGTTCCCTCTTTGAATTCAGTGTATCCAAGGAGAAGAGCAAGCCCATTTCAAAACCATGCATCTAGTCCAATCATGGCTATGGCATTTAAGGTATGGACATTTACATTTTGGAGGTTTGAATTTATTATAAAAAAAATATATGGTGAAAGGATTACCACCAATAGAGCAGCCAGGAAGTTCATGTGAGAGTTGCATTTTGGAAAAATAGCATAGAGAGAGGTTTCCAGTAGGAACTTCATATAGAGCAAGGGTATTATTGGAGCTAGTTCATAGTGATTTATGTGGACCAATGAAAACTCCATCATTTGGAGGTAGTTCTTATTTTCTAACCTTCATTGATGATTTTAGCAGAAAGACTTGGATATATTTTCTCAAGAAAAAGTCTGAGGCCTTTAAAAAATTTAAAGAATTCAAGGTTATGGTTGAAAAACAGAGTGGCCTTTACATCAAGGTACTTACATTAGATAGAGGAGGTCAATATATGTCTAATGAATTTCAAGATTTTTGCAGATATCATGGCATTAAAAGGCAATTGACTACAAGGTACACACCACAACAAAATGGTGTAGTAGAAAGGAAGAATAGAATAATTATGGAGATGGCTAGAAGCATGTTGAAGGCCAAACATTTGTCGAATGAATATTGGGCAAAAGCAGTAGCATGTGCAGTATATATTTTGAATAGAAGCCCAACAAAGAGTGTCAAGGATTGAATTCCACAAGAAGCTTGGAGTGGTAAGAAGCATAGTGTACATCATTTCAAAAAATTTGGTTGTATTGTATATTATCTTATACCATCTAAATTGAGAAGAAAACTTGATGATAGAGTTGAGAAATGCATTTTTATTGGCTATAGTGAAGAATCAAAGGCTTATAAGTTGTATAACCCCATTTAAAAGAAAGTGATTATTAGCAGAGATATGGAATTTAAGGAAGAAGAAGCATGGAATGGAAGCATTGATGGAACCATCACAATTGGAGCACCAATTTCTCAAAATGAAGAAGAATCAAAAGAACAAAATTTGCAAGGTGATCAATTCTCTCCACAAGAAAGAACAAGCACTCCAATAAAAACACCTAGGATCTTAGCACACGATGAATCATCTAGTCATGCATGTCATCCTACTCCCAATTCACAAGTGATGAATCAGATCCAACTCTTGCCACCTTAAGATCAAAATTTAAATATAAGAAAATGAGAAACTTAAATGAGATTTATGATCAAGAAGAAGATAATTTAGATCTGTGTTCAAATTTTGCCTTTTTCTCTCATGATCATGTGTATTATGAAGAAGCAGTTAATGAGGAACATTGGATAAAATCAATGGATGAAGAGATGAATGCTATTGAGAGAAATCAAACATGAAATCTAATTATTCTACTTGAAGGTAATGATTGCATAGGATTCAAATGGGTTTATAAGACCAAATTTAATGTTGAAGGTAAGGTTGAAAAGCACAAGGCAAGGTTAGTAGCAAAAGGTTTTACACAAGATCATGGAATTGATTATAATGAAATATTTGCCACAGTTACTATACTTGATACTATTAGAATGGTTTTAGCAATAGTTGCACAAAATAATTAGAAAGTATATCAAATGGATGTCAAATAAGCTTTCTTGAAAGGTTTCCTAGATGAAAAAGTGTATGTGAAACAACCACCAAGTTATGAAGTGCATGGACATGAAGAAAAAATATACAGATTGAAAAAGGACCTCTGTGGCCTCAAGCAAGCACTAAGAACATGGTATAGCAGGATTGATTCATACATGACAAGAAATAGATTCAATAGAAGCAATAGTGAGCCTACATTGTACACAAAAATCAACAAAAAAGGTCAGATTATGATTGTGTGTTTGTATGTTGATGATTTGATTTTCACTAAAAATTGATTTGTAGACACATTTAAATCATTAATGAAGAAAGAATTTGAGATGACATATTTGTGATTAATGAAGTATTTTTTGGGCATTGAAGTTGTACTATCAAAGAAAGGAATTTTTATTTGTCAAACTAAATATGCAAAGGATGTGTTAATGAGGTTTAAGATGTTGAATTGTAAATCAGCACCTACACCAGTTGCTATAGGGACCAAAATTATCAAAGAAGACAAAGGGACTAATGTTGATACTAAAAAATTCAAAAGACTAATTGGTAGTTTGATGTATCTTATAGCTACAAGACCAAATATCATGTATGGGGTTAGCATAATCTCTAGATTCATGGAGTCACCAAAAGACTCACATTGGCAAGTTGGAAAGAGGATATTGAGTTATGTGACGGGAACAACAAAATATGAAATTTTATATTCCACAACTAATGATTTTGGTTTGATTGGTTATACTGATAGTGATTTTACAGGTAGCATTGATGACATGAAGAATACTTCTAAACATGCCTTTCATTTTGGAATAGGGGTGGTCACATGGGCATCCAAAAAGCAACCCATAGTGACACTTTTATCAGCTAAAGCAGAGTATGTAACAGCGACATCGGCAGCATGTCAAGTAATTTGGATGAGGAGAGTATTGACAAATTTATTGCAAGCACAGAAGGAGTCAACACCAATCTTTTGTGACAACAAATCAGCAATTGCATTGTTAAAAAATTATGTTTTTCACAAGAGGAGCAAGCACATTGATACAAGATTTCATTTTATCAGAGAATTAGTGAACAATGGAGAAATTCATTTGGAGTTTTGAAGATTTGAAGACCAATTGGCAAATATATTCAAAAAAGAATTAGCAAAGGAGAGTTTTGATTATCTAAGACAAAATTTAGGTATTGTAAATATTGAAGTACTTAGTGGTAGAAATTAAGAGGAAGTGTTAGAATAACCAAAATAATTTCTCCCTGTTTGCATGCACGCGGTGGAGAAAACTAGGAAAATAGATAAACTTCAGTTCAGTTTTACTTTGCATAAAATAAATGTTAGTAGGAATTGAATAAACACAGTTTGCATGCAATAGAGTTGAGTTTAGTTGAGATATTATGCTGTTCTATTCTACCGCAGTCCTCTATTTAAAGAGGGTTTTGTAATCATTTGTTAGAGAGAAAAAAGTTGAATAAAATTTCAGTGTTTCTGTAGCAATTATATGTTGTTGCTCTATTTTATTTTCGGTGAATTAATGTGAAACGCTGTAGCTTTATTTCTGCGTTTTGTTTTTATCTTTGTATTTGGTTTTTATTGCCTTTCCCTCTCCAACAGATTAGATGGAAAATGCTATGTTCGTTGGTACTTCAAATAATTTTATTGCTTTTTAATAAATTGCTGTACGAATACTCTTTCTAAATGAGTTTTTATATTTGCAGAAAATTAGTGATATCCAGAATAAAATTTAAAAATATTTTTATTTATATTATAATTTTAATGTGAAATTTTAATTATGTATTTCGCCATTTTAAGATTATGTTCTTAAATAGTCATTACCTTGATACCATTTTTTAATAAAGTAATAATTAAAAGACGAGCACTCCTTAACGCACAAGCACCCACGCTCTAACCTCTTTCCATGTGTGTAGGCTCCTAAAACTGAATTCCCAAATTCAACTTTACTGATATATTCATTAAATAGAGTAATATCATTATTTTCTGTGATTAATGTTTTGATAATATGGTGTTTTCCCACCATGTTTTATACCATATCTATCGTGGAGAAAGCAAATGTTGTGGTGGAAAACTTTAATTTGTAAAGGGTCCAAAAAGAAAAAATAAAAATAAAAAAAACTTACATTAATTTAATCCGTTGAAATCCAAGTCATGGAACTAAATCTAAGAGCTTCTAAACAGAGACCAAACACTGATGGATTTCATCTTCAAGAAGCCGAGCATTCTTAGTTGTCCAAATAACTGTGACATTTTAATGGCTTAAAATGTCTGAATCACATATTATTTATAGAAGGAATGAATTATAATCTAAACCTCATGATTTTTAAAGTACTTAAATCACAACATGAAGAATTCTTAGTTGTCTTCTGATAGGTTTTGATAATGCCTTGTATACAATTGTTAGGCTTCCCTTGATGAGGTGTTGAATATAGTTTTTACAACCCTGGGGTGCAATGTTAACCTTACATGCTAATCGTTAAAAATAAAAAATAAATACATGCTAAGGTCTAAATGAATTGAGAGAACATAAAATTCATTTTAATCTCTACTAATTCTGATTACTGTTAAGCATCTCCATTGAATCTGGATCCTTAAGTATTGATAGTCAAAATATCAAATATGGACCAGGCCATGGCATCTGGTGTTTTGAAATTCAATTCCCCATCATATAGGACTTCATCATGAAGAATTTAAACCAGTCAAGTGACGATCTTTTTGGCAAATTTGTAAGCCTAGGAATAGACAACGAAGAAGTAAAATTGGAAAATACGGATGCCCGTGACATTGTGTTTACTAGAAGAGATAACGGAACAAGAATCAAAATCCCAATTCTTCGATTACTTTCATGTATCTTTACTATAAAACTTGCTGAAATCAGTTTTATCAGCGACATTACATTTATCTATATCTCACGAACTGTGGGTGTCTTTTCTTAGTGTGTGCTTCTAGCCTCTCTGGACATTATTGTCCCATTCATTATAGATGCAATACTAAGTTTAATAAAGGGCTGAGTGATTTATATTAGATATGCAAGGTGGCTGTGGATATGCAAGAGATGTTATGTTTGAGGACAACCTTTTTAAATGTTGAACATTTCATAGTTATAGATCAGTATTATTGTGATTTCCCATTACCATGCAAGAATCAGCTAAACACTAACCACATTCGTGCTGTTCAAAATTAAGAGGGTGTGTTATATTAGTTTTATATTTGATTATGTTTTTAAGGCTAGAGCTACATTAATTAAATAATAAAAAAATGTTCTAAACATTGTGAGCATTGATTTCATCTTCTACTACTAATAAAAATGATTTCTATCTACTAATAATAAAAATGTTCAAAACATTATTATCATTGATTTTGATTACTTTTACTTATATATTTTCTTAAGGGGAGGGGCTTTTATATGCTTATGCAATGATACTAAAGTTTAAACATTGATGTAAAGTCTTAAACATTATTATCATTGATTTTGATTACTTTTAATTCTATATTTTTTCAAGGGGAGGGGCTTTTATATGCTTATGCTATGATTCTAAGGTTTAAACATTGATTTAAAGCTTTAAATGCTACACATATCAGTTGCCTAAGAACTCTTCTCTTTTGTGAAAATTATTATTATATATATAATATGCCTGTAACATTACAAGTTATATTACTATCCTCTAATAACCTAATAAAAGGTATTGGAAAGTAGAAAATAAATGTGTCTAGTAGTTAATTATAAAATATATTTATAGACCAAAAATTAAATAACTTTGAAGTCAAAACCTGTGTATATCTATGTTATCAGAAAACTAGAAAATCACATTTACCTGTATCAATCCACTGACCAGACAATAATTGTAGAATGATTACAATCATAAAAATTAAAATTTATTATAATATATATTAAAAATTAAATATATTTATTGATTTGAATAAGTCATTGTTCTTTATATAAAAGGAATGTAAATATTTAATAAAATAAATTATAAAAAAATGAAATATTAAAAGGGCCAGGTGAGTTTCCAATCTGAGCCTCTTAGGCCGTTGAAACCCTAAACTGGGAAAAAAAAAACACAGGTTTAAAAAAAATGGGGTTTCTGGTAACAAAGGTGTATACCCAAATAAACCAATAAGAATTTGCAGCAAGGACGGTGAGCATTTACCAATAAGAAATTGCAGCACTTTGTATCTTAGTTTTGAACTACCAGTCGCAACTTCATATTATATGTGCTAATAACACTAAACCAGTCCTTATAACACTAATTAATAAGACGCTGAAATGAATTATTCGTTCATTTGTAATGCAGATTTTCAAAACTCTAGTAAATTGCAGAAATTGTTGATTTTATTTTTTATTTTTTTATAACATTAAAAAAAAGGAGAGGTTGACTTCTACCTGGCAATCTGAGAAGTGGGGTGTGGCCAATACGCAGTCATCTTTCACGGACAGCAACCAGTGCAGCGATAAAATGGAGGATGCCCAAATCCAATATCATTTCCAAATTATATTTAACAATCGGGAGATCAGTGTTTGACGAGAAATCTTTAATGAAAAAACTGATCTTGCCTGAACCTTGAGGAAGGAAATGTTTAATGCGCAGAGAAATGACACTAAAGTAGCCCAGAAATTGGGGATGCTGTTAGTGCCATCTCTACCGCGCATCAAACACGACACGCCCGTCTTTTCTGAAATACCTCTACAGATATGATTATGTTTGCAGACACCTCTAAAATTTATAGGGATCGTAGAAACTTCTACAACCAACAATTTAAGAAATTTCATGGAAGCTGATATAGTTGAAGATTCTATTTACTATGTACCAATCACAATTAAATAAATTTATGATTGAAAATTGAAAGTTCACTTTTTTATTATTGTTCTTTGCTGTTACATATATTGCTTCATCCCTTCAAAGTAGGCGATAGATTACATTTTTGATACGTATGTTAGGTGATGATTAGGGAGAATAATTCTAAGAGATTGTAAGATTTCAAGCACGCATGTATTTAAATGAGAATCGTTTTTTTCTTGTTAAGCTCTCATGATAATTTCAAAAGATTACAATATTTTCAATAAATATACAGTTAAATTAGAATTAAAAAATTATATAGAGGATTCATTTTAGAGGATAACAATATTTAAGTAGAAGGAAATTATAAGGATAATATTTTCAGTTGTAAAGAAATTAGATATTTTGTAGCAACAAATAATTGTTAACAGAATATAAGTTCGTAAGAACAAAAATAATTTAAATACAGAGAATAAATATGTATGAGATAAAATACTAGATTTATGTGGTAAAATTTTAGTAAAGTTATGAGAATATTTACGTACAAAATATCATGTTTTATTGATTTCAAGATGAACAGATTGTATGCGGCACTTAATTGGCAAAGCATCGTTAGGATTCTTCTTCCTAAAAATAAAATGGAAAAACACTGTCACTTTCCTTCTTAAAAATAAAATTGGGTAGAATTCATCTTCCTATAAATATGAGTTTTACTGCCCTACGATGATAATGGAGGATTATCGCATATCTAACATCAATAAATTGATTTTGGTTAAGATTAAGATGTTACACTAAGTTAAGGGGTTACATTAAAACAATCAATTCAAAATGAAAGTTTTAAACATCATAATATTTTGAGTAAAGATACACCTAAATCTAAATGAGATTTGGCCTCTGCTACCGTGCCATGATAAATTAATTGTCTTTGAATATGATGTTAGATAGAATAATTACATTGGTTTTTCAATATTTTTTTATTTTTAAAAATTATAATTAAAATATCATTACATTGTTGGAATAAAATTGAAAAGATTAACGCGTTTCTTTAAGCATGAACTCCAAAAGATTGACTATTGTTGTAAACGTGGACACAAAAGTCGATGAGACAATTATTATCGAATGAAAAATGATTATAAGACATAAAGAAGACGGACATGATTGAACTATTCTTGTCTCCATTTTCTTTGAGTTTGATTTTGATGTTGCTCGTGCAAATGTGTTCACATTGGGGTTTTATACAATTTTGGGTCATTCTTCTATTTTCTACTCCACGGGCTTTCAGATGTCATTTTCTTACGCCTACTTTATGTCAAATGCGGCATTAACACAAGAAAGATCATGATGTGTATTAAAGCTGTTCTTGGGCCTTCATTTTGGTCGTTTCAGTCTTTTCATATATTCCCTTTTTGGTTCAATTATTTGATGTTATTTTGGGCGTAAATAAAGTTTCAATTTGTAATTAATTGGTTTATAAATAGATAAGTATTGTAAATTATTTAAATAACAGAATATTATTTATTTTTATAAAGAATTGGTTGATTAATTATATGTATTCTAGAGATCAAACAATTATTAAATTTTTTTATCATTGTTACATGTAAATTTATATCAAGTAAATATTAAAGAACTACAAGAATAAGTTTATACTTTTTTATCACTTAAAAATGTTAATAGATGTGGACATTCAAGTTTGGCCATTTTCGTGTTTAAACTGGGATTAAAATCATTTTTTAATAAATGATGCACTTTAAGTTTAGAAATTATTTGAATTGTCCAAATTCACCTGCTTAAGGAATTTAATTGTTCAAAAAGATGACAAGGCTTGCTTATTTAGGGTATACTACCTTGTATGAACTATTAACATAGCTTAAATTCAACACTAGTTAAATTGTGACATAGAAAATTGATGCTCCTAGCCTATCAAGATATTAATGTAAAACATTTGAAAACAATTTATAAAATCCAAAAAGCACTAAACAAAATTAATAAAAATGTTAAAATCAATTAACTTATATAAGTAAAAGTTCCAAGTTGAATTAGTGAATTTCATTTATCTAGAAATGAATTTCCTACAACTCGATGGATTCAACAAATAATTTTACTAATGATTTCAGTAACTTTGCTTAATTTTGAGCTATATTTGGTGACTTCCCATAAACTAGTCGACGACTTTGCCACTATCGAATAGTGACTTAACCAGATAATTGTTTCTATCTATCTATTCTACAGAGAAAATAATGATTTCTCTAAAGTGAATGACTCTGCTCTATTATAGAAATGACAACTTTGCTTTATGTAAATTGAAATATGCTAAAAGTGAAATATATATATATATATATATATATATATATATATATATAAGTTTGGTTAGGTCAATTTTATGCGCTAAAATGAAAGTGTGTATGAAACACACAAATGTTTAGATCTTTTTTATCCACTTGATTTCATTGAAAAAAAATAGTTAGAGGTTTTTCTTGTCTTTATATATATATATATAAGTTTTGTTAAGTCAATTTTATGCGCTAAAATGAAAGTGTGTATGAAACACACAAATGTTTGGATCTTTCTTTATCCACTTGATTTCATGCAAAAAAAAGTTAGAGGCTTTTATTTTATATATATAACTAACTTAACTGGCCCTTTAATCTACCTTGATTTTTTATAATTATCTTATTTAATGTGTGCGAGCCAATGCATGCATGAGTTAAAATTAGATATTAAATTACACCTCTTATTAAACGTCTTGTTGTACCTCTCCTTCCTTATTATCAGAAGAGAGGAGTAGGAGATGAAATAGATCCATGACTTCAAGAAATTTTGCATCTAGAGTTTCTTTCAAAGTCACTTCTTTTAGTAATCTAATGATCTAGCCATCACATCCAAAAATTGACTTACCACCACCCCTCGATCGGTACCTGAGTACTATTACTCTATTAGAATCACATCGGACTCCATCAACGAGCCAATAACCTGAACTATTCATCCGATCAACCTCTGGCAAGCTAAGTATTTGTTTTAAATTTATCAATTACTTTATTTCCATTTCATAACAAGATTAGTATAAACCAATCTCCTAGAATTGCCTTCTATGATCCCATCAATATGACCCTTTTATCACCCAAACCCAATACATAGTAATCATTAATAAACATCCTAATTGCTGATAGTCTATTCAACCACTGATGGTTGCCTCAACCGTCAAAAATCATCTCAACTATCAATAATCACACCAACCAACAGTCACTGTGACAGAAAATAACAAGCTATTTTCACCCACCTACCCTCAACCAAATCCAACTTAATTTTTTTCTACCTATTCACATACCACTAACCTATTTTTTGAACCACACCTGACCTATTTAGCATTAGTATCAACCCATTTATTATCAGCCACTTTAGTCAATTTCTTTATCTAACATTTCTTGTATTACATTTTAGTGTCTTTTGATTATTGATGCTAGTATTTTATCTTCTATTTTTTGAACTTAATTGTTTAAAATGCATAGATTGATAGCCACTAAAGAAGCTCTTACTTTTAGGATCTAGCTAGCACTAGGCAATCTACCTAGCTATCTATCTAACCAACCATTTGCTTTAGTGTTCTCTTATTTGTAGGTCATCCTCCCAAGAAAAAGAAGAGCTCTCTACAATCATTTAATTCAATGCACACATAACAAAATGATGTTTTCAACCATACCTATATCTAGTTTCTTTCTTCTTCATTTCCCAAAATAATTTGAAATTCTTTGAAATAAGATTAGCATCAACCTATATCTATGTTACTATATGAACCTATGCCTACCCTAACAAGCATATTTTCCTCTCTCTCTTAGAGATTGGTCCCTTGTTGGGTCCCATAAGCCAGTTTTTTCCTTCTTGGACAAAGTCACATTTTTCCGAAATGATGAAGTCACCTTTTTGATGTTTTTGCACCTCTTTGGGTGAAATCATCATTTTCATATTTTACAAAAATGTTGATTTCACCCAAGAATGGGTGAAATTAGTGCTTTATTAATTTCTAAGAGTTTTAGGTGAATCTACCATTTTTAATAAGGGTGATTTTGTACATAGTCACTAATTTCGTTACTGAAGCCACCATTTTGCCTAAAATGCAAATGATGATTTCATTAATTTTTATCCTAAATATAGTAATTAAAGAGCAATAAATGACATAAATGATGAACATAAAAATACATACCAGTGGCCTATAATGTGTCAATTGCATGTACTCTCTCACCCAATCATAAATCTACCATCATGTTCTTCTATGTGCCATTTCTCTCAACTAGCTCATGTGTAAAACCAAAGCTCAAATCAAAATAAGGATTAGGTGAAAATGAATTACTTTTTACCCTAGCGGTGAATATATAACCTAAATTTGAATTTTTACCCCCTAATGCCTAGTGTTCTTTATGCATGATCTAGGAAGTCTATTTTTTGACATCACCATATATTTTTTATGTCGTTTGATCCTACATGCCTTAATTTTTAGCAATAGTATAACTAGATTGTCTTATTAGGCATATTTCAATACCCATTTAACAATATTATTTTTCTACCTATACCATGTGTTAATTTAAATGTGCATCTTCATATTCAGACTTAGGCTATAAATGTGTAGTTATTCTTTTCCATCTCATCATAAATCTATTTTATGGGTTTTTCACATAAGCTCCCCTAGCCAATTTGGCCAGATGCGACAAATTCTTTTCTAATTGATCAATAATAGATTTTACCTTTTTGGGGAAAAATCATTTTTAATCATGTAGTTACACATGTGAATGATTATAATTTCCTTCGGTAAAATCATTATTTTTCAACCAATTTAATGATTATAACCACCTTTAGGCAAATAATTATTTTTTGTCCCATAGTAATAAATATAACTGCCTTTGGCAAAATCATTATTTTTGCACTCTACCCACTCTACTAGGTAAAATCCATGCACCCTAATTTTAACCACCTTTAAGTAAATCAACATCTCACATTTTGTTACTGATTATAACCACCTTTAGACAAACTAGTAGTTATACCCCTATATCTAGTCGATTGTGTCATTTTATTCATTTTGAGGAAATGGTCGATGACTGTATCTTTCCACCTGCTCCATCGAGGAGGCATCAGGGCTAGTCAACCACCCTTTTGGGGATGAACCACTTGTCTTAATGGATTTTTCATTCTTTGAAAATATGTTACTATTTCTATGTCATGCAATGCCTTCTCACATAGGAGCAAACTATAAACACTCAATTTTGGCCACTTTGATGCCTAAACTAGGATTTAGATCAATTTCTGGAAACCAATACAATTTAATCCTAGAAATCACTTGAATTGCTTAAATTCATCTGTTTAAGGAATTTAATTACTCAAAAATGTTGTGAGGCTTAATTATTTAGGGTATTACTCTATATGCACCAATAACCTAACTTGGATTCAAACCTACTTAGATTATGACTTATCAAATTAGTGTTCTTACCCTATCGAGTTATTAATGCAAAACATTTGAAAACAATGCATAAAAGATAAAAAGTACTAAATAAGATTAATTAAAAAATAAAACTCAATTAACATGCTTAAGTAAAAAATCCAAGTTGAACTAGTGAATTTCATTTATCTAAAAAGGATTTTTATACAAATATGAAGTCAAAGTCAAGGGAGATAATAAAGTGATTGATTAATTCCTAAAATTTAAGAAAAGGTGAGTCACAACGTCATAAATAATTAAATTTAGTTGTCATGGCTCATACAATTTTGAAATGAGTTGTCAAACCTTCATGATTTCTTTGACCCAACGCAGGGTTAACCTAACTCAATCTAGGTTATTTTAGACTCAACCAAAGTTAGAACTAAACCCAACCTCCCTATGGTTAGAGTTAGTTTTGAGACCCATAAATAAAATTTCCCTCACTCTACTCAAATAATATTTTGTGTGGAAGGTTATTCTATACTAATGCCTTCAAGAATCCATCAAAGCAGTGTTATAATTCCAAATTGATATCAAGTGTCAAGCCAAGCCAATCTAATGAAATCAAAACCATATGTGACCATTGGATAAGTGCTACCAAGATATAGAAAATCATTGATAAAAGTCTCTAATGCCATATACTAATCAATAACATATAATAATAAAAAAAGTGGACACTAATTTTGACAAGGGAGGTAAATAATATTGTTGTTTCTATCTCTCATATGTGGCTTTGTCCATTATGTTATGCTCTGCCTGATTCTTAGGCAAGAGTGTTTAGTTCCATTGCATTGTTAGACTTAGATTTTTTCTTGATTATATAAAAATGAACTAATCAACATTTGTGTACTCTTTGGACTCCTAAGATATGTTAAGAATATTAATTATAACATTTTGAATAAAATTTATAAACTAATAATATGATTTGAAAATAAAAAAAAGTATAAGTGGATCAAATGGTTAAAATTTAGAGAGTTACTAGTATATTTTAGTGAAACATAAAATATAATTAATCCTATATTTCCTACATCTTATCCCCACCTCTTTATACCCCTTAAATTAGTCTTCCAACAATTTCCCCATTTGTATATTATTTGTATTATTTTTTTTTTGAAATAATATAAATTAATACAAGATCATGTTGTTTGTGACAGATCAATGATTTGTTGATGTGTTTTTATCTCATATATTAACCTTATATAATTGATTGAAGAGAAAGAAATGGTGATAAAAAATCACAAAGAGTGACATATTTCATTATTTGAAGACAAACATCTAGCCACTTCTTGGGAAGATCAACCCCAAAAAACCCTTTATGGTTCGATGGTTTGGGTTTTTTTCTCAATGTTGTAGAAAATGCTAAATATTTCATATTTTTCTCTTTCTATCTTTTAAATCCTTTTTGTTATTACAATCCATATCTATTATGTCACTAGTGATTTCTTCGATGACTGTGAGTTTAAAGTCATTCATACAAACCTCCCTTTCATTCCATCATCTTGTGAATTCTATAGAAATCATTGTATCATGGCCAACCAATATCTCCATGAAACTTAATATCCCACCCTTTATCATATTTATCAATACATAGACATCTTATTTCATCTCGATACAAGATATGGCTCAACTCTACTAGAGTCACCTCCTATTTTGAACTATTTGTCTTCTCTGCCCTTTTCATGAGTGGGGCCATTTGATGTTAAAACTAAAAAAATATTGATAGATTTACCTTTAAACATATTATAAATTAATATTAAATATGTCCACTTGAATGAATCCTTGAGGTATGGATGACACATGATTTATCTATATGTGCAAAATCTCATCCACCTTTGTTGATTATAATTATCAATAATGATGCTCATAAAGTCATGCATTGGAATGTCCTTTATCAAGTTCAATAATGGGAATGATGTTGGATGGAAATTCCACATCACCTTGTCAATAGGTGAGAGAATCATAAATGACCCCTAAATTAACCATTTTATCAATACTTCTATTGCCTTCTTGATAGGCATGATCTATAGGCACCCCCTTGAAATAAGTTAGCAAAGTTTTAGAATTCTCTATTATACTGGTAATATTCTAGAAATATTAGGAAGAGATTTTTAAGAAGTTTAGGATTTTCATTGATTCTCCATCCACATGTAACTTATCTAAACCCATTTTAGTTTCAAATTCAATTACCCACCAAGTAACCAGGGCTTCTACGATATGATTGGTTTGGATCCCCAAGGGTCATGTGTAAGCTACAATAAGATTTTCATTGGAATCTTAGATGAATCCTCCACCTCTTATGGGTCCAGGATTCCCTTTAGTCTATACATCAAAGTTCAGTTTGTACCATTGAGTTAGATGGTGGGTCCACTTAATATTTATTCTATCAACACATAGCTTGTGAGATTGTGCAAGGATTTCAAGATTCAGCACGTGAAGGATTTGAGAAAATTGAGTGGAAGGACGATCATCAAAGGAGGAAGTGTAAGTTAAATTCTCTTTGATAAAATCCATTATTTCCTTGAAATATAAGGAGTGACTAGGGTTTTGATTATAACAAATTATGAAATCCCTAGAAATCCAAATTCGTCAGAGAATATGAAGGAAGGTAACATTCCACAAAAATTTGTGAGTATTTATACATGCTTATTATTTAATAGGGTACAATGATCTTTTATTACTTCATACTTTCCCTATCTCTTTTGGATGCTACCCTAGATTGCTATATCTCTATAACTTATCACTCCCTTTTCTCATTTACCCAACTCACACAAATATTCATAGACCATTTCTCCATTAAAATTTCTAAAAATGTTTCTATTATGGACATTTATTCTATTATATAATTTGATGATGAGTCTATCATATATTTTGTCACTTGATGGAGAGGCTTAATCAATCAATTCTTCTTCTCTTTACACGAACTTAAGCTTATTGAGCTCTTTTTGATGGCATGTGATAAGCAAATTTCATCCACACTTTGAGTATAAAATTTTCACACATTTGATGATATCATCCACCGATAGAAAGTAGTACCCAATTCACTCATCCTTTGCACTGAAAAGAGTCAATGTTATCTACTCCTACATTAAATGAGATATCTATTGAGCCTACTCCAATTCCACCAATTTTACAACATATTTTACCTATGGAGGATCATAATTTACCTATTCCTTGCCCACATGTTGAAGGATCAAGTATACCTATGATATACCCACTTGAGGAGCCTTCTTCACCTACCTCTCCTCCATCTATGGAAGACCATGCCTCTTCTTCTGTCTCTGTTGAAGAAGACATTGTCATGGTTCTCTCTCATCTTTAGCCTGAGGTAGTTGAGACCAATAGTTTCCATCTTTATAAATCACCTCATCCTTATAAACAAGAAACCATAAGGCCTACATCTAATTCATCTAAACCCTTCTTGTAGTTAGTGAAAAGTCTAGAATTTTTTGACTCCATGAAGCTAGATTACATGGTATTTTGGGACCAAATTAAAACTCCTTATCTTACACAAAAAGTGTCAAACTTTACCACCAACCATCTTAGTACCATTTACCCTAAAGTCTTTGACAAATTCAGAGCTTCTTCACCAAAATCACTAGAAGCTCATCCATCTATGTTAGAACCCTCACCCCTACATGCATCTGCTACATTAAAATAGATCATGCCTTTAGGTGTACATCTGGTCTTTAATCTAATTCATCCATAGGTGAAATTAGATATTAATCTATAACCACAAGATAAAGCTTTATGACCTAAACTATAGAAAAATGTTAAGCTTCCTATATCTCGTTGATTCTTCCCTCTTCTACCCTCAACTTTTCCATCAATTTTAGGACCGCACGCCTCTACTTTAGTTGGAGTATTGCCAATCCAAGCAAAACAAAAGGCTAAGTTATCTCCCCTACTATCTCACCACATGTTAGGCCTTTCACATCTTACACCATGATACCTAACACCAAGAAAGTGTCAGTAAAACATGTAACTCTATCACCACCTAAAAAGGTGCCACACAAAATCACCCCTATGACTCCTAAACTAAAGAAGGTGTCCACTCCTATTACCACAACAAGTGCTAGCCCACTCGTAGGATCTCAGATCTTTTTCCTATGTTAGTTGTTGAAATATTTCATAATTATTACTTCCTTTAAGCCTTATAGCCCTATTAGATTGAAGCCATCTTGGTTTAATGATACATAAGTGTGTCTATATAATTGTTCACCTAGACATGATACTGAGAGTTATAAAGCTCTCACAATAGTTGTCATGTCCCCTTTTCAGTTGACATGTTCAGAGTTGAGGATTAGCCTATTATACGACCTTTATAGGCTGATAAGATGGATAGAGGGTCATAATGGAGCTTGGCTTGGCTTCGATTAGCAAAATCTATTTCAGTGGCATTCATTTGGGCTTTTTCAGGCATGTTTGTCTAAGCTCCTATTATATAGGGAATGTTAGCATTCAGCGAAGCATACCTGTTATGGCATGATCATGTGTGGAATCTCTCCTTGGTTCACTAGCTTCAGACGGTTTGAGGATCTGCCATGTATTGAGGGAGATTAATATTTGATTGATTTAATCAAATATTATTTATTTGGCCTATTTTTAATTAGGAAACCCTAATTATAATTTAATAAACCCTAATTAGGGCAAGCACATATTTTTGAGGGTATAAGGGTTTCTCATGGGGAGAGAGTTGAAGGATTATGATGAATTATGATTATTGATTTTTGCTAAGAATTCTTCTAAGAAGACTGAGCCAAGGGTTCCAATATTTTGTTCGAATTGAAGAACATCCACTCTTCAGTGTGTGTGATTCAGAGGTTGTGAAATATCAGCTGATCTATTGCCGGTTCGAGAGGTAACTTCATACAAAAGTTGTCACAGAGCTTTCTAGGTATTTATTTTATTAGGGTTTGATTGAGTAATTGTTCAAAATAAAGATCTTCTGTATTAGGTTATATTTCTTCAGATCTGGAGTACAACATATAGGCCACACTATTTTCTATTAGCTCTTGTATGGGATCCATACAGATCCGTATAAATCTATACCATTCTACGTCAAGCCGGACAGCACCGTGGGAAGCACAGAGACTGACATTGATAGTATAGTGACCAACATCAGTCGACTCAAAAATTGACATTGGTAGGATATCAATCGACATCAGCTAACCCAAGTCATCAGAGACTGACGTTAGCAGTTTCCATAGTGTTATAGCACTAATAACGGCAGAATAACTGATGACGATGACTGTCTTTTTAACACAGCAACCCGAGACGGACCATATCCATGGTTTATTTCCAGTTTACAAAAAATTCAAGTTTTTAAGATAGTATTTTAATATTCTTTTTATATGTATGACAAAGGACTTCTATTGTAATCATTTGGATGAATAATATGATCATTGATTTGCCAATTATAAGTTCATACTGCTATTTGTTATTTATCTATTTGAAGATATTTTGCACAAATAAAGATAAGCAATTTAGAGCTTTTGTCTTTCTATATTCCCTATTGGTAGGGGATATTACAGTGGTGGCATAGCCAAGTTCCTACCATCCTGTTGGGTAGATCAGAGCTAAGTCTTGCCATCCTGTTGGGTAGGTTGGACATTGAATCGGTTAGTATATCATGGGTACTTCAAGTACTCAGAAATAGTGGGACAAGGATATGAAGAAGCTAAAACACAGTTTGAATATGCTAGTTAAAACCCAGAGAAGGATGAATGAAATCCTTTCAGACCCTACATTCGAAGGCCAATTCATACGGTGTATCACATCCATTTTTAAGAATGATTCAAAGGCCAACCTAGCAACACCACCTTTGGATCGAGGGGCTCTTAACGATCTAAGCAGGAAAAAGCTTTGTTTATACTACAAAGGTCCATATGATGCCAATCACGATTGTCCTTTTAGGCCTAAGGGCAAGGCAAATTGTGTGATGTGGGCGTATTGTGAGGATTTAGAATTAGAAGATTCTGAAAAGCAGGATAGTTCTGAGGAGTCAGAGGCAGAGGCTTCAGACCCTAAGGTAGAGGCAATGAAGGTGGCTCACTAGGATTCTGATAGACATGTGGATGAGCTTAGTCATGGGGATTTGGACTCTCAGTTAGTTGCAGAGGACGAGGGAGCTAGAGATTGTGATGATGAGATAGTTTTAGCAGCAGCTTCTTCAGAGTTAGATGAGGATGAGTCCGATGCTAGCATTCAGAGTGTGGAGGTATCCTCAGATATTAGTACACTGAGTGTTGTTGGTGAGTACGTTCCTATAGTTGTAGCTAAGGAACATGGTGTTGGAGCTGACACACATGTTCAAGATTTGGGAGTACCTACTCCTGATGAGTTTGAGATACCAGTGGAGTCGAGTCTCTAGATTGATTCTTCTCACACCGATGACAGTGTGGTACAGTTGGTCGTGCCACATTTATAGACGGATCAGTTATGGAATGGATTGGCACCATCTTTTGTATATGGAATTGGTAGTTACAAGTTACACAACTTGTAGTATCAGCACACCCATGACAATTTATCAGAGATTAGATTTGGTGTCATTAACTCAAGTACCTATGGTTGTTGTCATATCCATGGTAAAGTTGGGTGTGAGTGTCAATTAGACAGGGACATGAGTTTTGATGGAGTAGATATTTTAGTTGGCTTGAGTTCCATAGAGTGGGTTCTTCTATCGGCATCTATAGTTGGTCTACAGATAATGTTGTCAGTGATGTTAGTTGTTTGGGTGTTGAGTGTAGTTTTTTAGTTGTTGATTTTTGTACTTTTGATGCTGTTGATGCTGATGAATTCTTCACAGGGGTTGATTGTTGACATGAGGGATGTTACACAACCTTTTCCTTGGGATCCAGGTGGATCGAGTGGTTTCTTGTTCTGAGATTGCTTGGGGACAAGCAATTTCAGGAGGGGCAGATTGTCATGTCCCCTTTTTAGTTGACATGTTTAGAGTTGAGGATTAGCCTATTATACGACCTTCGTAGGCTGATAAGATGGATAGAGGGTCATAATGGAGCTTGGCTTGGCTTCAATTAGTAAAATTTGTTTCAGTGGCATTCATTTGGGCTTTTTGGGCACGTTTGTCTGAGTTCTTATTATATAGGGAATGTTAGCATTCAGTGAAGCATACTTGTTATGGCATGATCATGTGTGGAATCACTCCCTAGTTCACCAGCTTCAGACGGTTCAAGGATCTGACATGTATTGAGGGAGATATTAATATTTGATTGATTTAATCAAATATTAATTATTTGGCCTATTTTTATTTAGGAAACCCTAATTCTAATTTAAGAAACCCTAATTAGGGCAAGCACATCTTTTTGAGGGTATAAGGGTTTCTCATGGGGAGAGAGTTGAAGGATTATGATGAATTATGATTATTGATTTTTGCTAAGAATTCTTCTCAGAAGACTGAGCCAAGGGTCCCAGTATTCTATTTGCATTAAAGAACGTCCACTCTTCAGTGTCTGTGATTTAGAGGCTATGAAATATCAGCTGATCTATTACCGGTTTGAGAGGTAACTTCATACAAAAGTTGTCACAGAGCTTTCCAGGTATTTATTTTATTAGGGTTTGATTCATTAATTATTCAGAATAAAGATCTTCCATATTAGGTTATATTTCTTCAGATCTGGAGTACAGCATACAGGCCGCACTATTTTCTATTAGATCTTGTACAGGATCCATACAGAATGGTAATATCCCTTTCTTAGGGTCTCTTTTTTTAACAAAATATTTGATACCACTGTAGTATCCCAAATCAATAGGGAATAAGTGAAATACAAAAGCTCTGATACCACTGTAATATCCCTAATCAATAGGGAATAAGTGAAAGACAAAAGCTCTGATACCACTGTAATATCCCCTACCAATAGGGAATAAGTGAAAGACAAAAGCTCTGATACCACTGTAATATCCCCAATAAATAGGGAATAATTGAAAGACAAAAGCTATGTTACCACTGTAATATCCCCTACCAATAGGGAATATAGAAAGACAAAAGCTCTGAATTGCTTATCTTTATTCGTGCAAAATATCTTCAAATAGATAAATAGAAAATAGCAGTATGAACTTATAACTGGAAAATCAATGATCGTATTATTCATCCAGATGATTAAAATAGAAGTCCTTTGTCATACATATAAAAAGAATATTAAAATACTATCTTAAAAACTTGAATTTTTTGTAAACTAGAAATAAACCCTAGATCTGGTCCATCTCAGGTTGCTATGTTAAAACACAGTCACCGTCATCGGTTATTCTACCACTGTCGGTGGTATAACACTGTGGAAACTACCGATGTCAGTCTCTGATGACTTGGGTCAGTTGATGTCGATCAATATCCTACAAATGTCGATTTTTGAGTCGACTGATGTCGGTCACTAGACTACCGATGTCGGTCTCTGTGCTTCCCACGGTGTTGTCTGGCTTGACGCAAAATGGTATAGATTTGTACAGATATGTGTGAATCTCATACAAGAGCTAATAGAAAATAGTGTGTCCTATATGCTGTACTCTAGATCTGAAGAAATATAACCTAATACAAAAGATGTTTATTCTAAACAATTACTGAATCAAACCCTAATAAAATAAATACTTGGAAAGCTCTGTGACAACTTCTGTATGAAGTTACCTCTCAAATCAGTAATAGATCAGCTGATATTTCACAGCTTTTAAATTGCACACACTGAAGAGTGGATGTTCTTCAATACAAATAGAATACTAGAACCCTTGGCCCAGTCTTCTCAGAAGAATTCTTAGCAAAAATCAATAATCATAATTCATCATAATCCTTCAACTCTCTCCCCATGAGAAACCCTTATACCCTAAAAAAGATGTGCTTGCCCTAATTAGGGTTTCTTAAATTAGAATTAGAGTTTCCTAATTAAAAATAGGCCAAATAATTAATATTTTATTAAATCAATCAAATATTAATATCTCCCTCAATACATGTCGGATCCTTGAACCGTTTGAAGCTGGTGAACTAGGGAGTGATTCCGTACATGATCATGCCATAACAGGTATGCTTCGCTAAATGCTAACATTCCCTATATAATAGGAGCTTAGAAAAATGTGCTTAAAAAATCCCAAATGAATGCCACTAAAACAAATTTTGCTAATCAAAGCCAATCCAAGCTCCATTATGACCCTCTATCCTTCCTATCAGCCTACGAAGGTCATATAATAGGCTAATCCTCAACTCTGAACATGTCAATTGAAAATGGGACATGACAATAGTCATTTAGAAACACTTTGATGTTGACACTCTCTTTGTTGATACTCCCATTAACCTTCATGTTATTCTACCTCTAGCATCCACAATGCCTCATACTGTTTCATTTAAATTCAAACCCAAAGATGTTGTCATACCCCTTTTACCACCTCCTTCACCTATGTTTTACATCAACATAGTTAATGTGGCCATGTGATCACAAAATAAAAAGGATAAAGGTAAGGAAAAGGTCATTGCTCCTTGGGATCATCCCTTCTCTAAAGACATTCCTCCTTCAAATCCCAAGATTTCCATCTTGGGTGTCTTGAAAACAATGTCTTCAATAGTTATTCAAATCTTGATGGTGAAATAGTGTCACCAAACTCCTATGAAAATGTCCTTTTATGATTTAATCTAATACTCATCCAAACACTATCAAGCTTTTATTAGTGTCTTGTAAGTAGTTGAGGTACAACCTAATAATCCCCAACCTCTTGCAACTTTGGTCAACTCTCTTAACTCCATCTCCTTGAATTCCTTTAGTGATTTAGAAATTCCACTTTAACACCCTAAAGATCAAGATTTTCCCCTCTTATTACCACATATATTTATCAAACTCATGTCAAAAGAGTCATGATCTATGGGGGATCTAGTATTACCATTATTTATACCCATGCCTATAAACAACTAGTTCTTCCTAACAATTGCATGTCTAAAATGCATGTGGTGATCCATTCCTTTAACGATACCACATCTACTATAGTGGAAATTGTTGTCTTACATATTCATGTACGTCCCCATACAATTCTTGAACTCTTATATGTTTTAGAAGGAGAGTTATAATATAGCATAGTACTTGGATGAATTTGGAAATGTGATCTGGAATGTGTAACCTCAAATTTTCACCACTATGTCATGTTTGAGCATAATGGGCATGTGCATGTTATTCCCATCAACCCACCTCCATTTAAAACATGCAACATTACTTATAGTCTCAATGATGTTCTCATTCCATTAAATACATCATTTTATTTGCACGATAATTTTGAGGCTTCCACAAGCTCCACTACCCTAGTTACATAGATAATGATGACAAAAGTTCTTGAAAAAGATCCCATGGAGGCAAATTTCAAGCATTTATCACCTAGATAATATCATTTTTTAACACTTGACATGTTCCATACTCCATAAAAGTATGGAAAGCTTCATATGCACCAAAATTATGATCCTCATATTAGGATTTTCATCCCTTGTGGACCCCCTAACCTTCAAACTAATTTCACATATGTGAGAATTTATTAGGCTCCTATTATCGATAATCTATCATCTTCATCATAACCATTTACCTATAACTTCTCTTCCTAAGCAAACCTAGTTTTGCTCACACATATCTTTATAGGTTGCTTAGAAAGGATTTGGTTTGGGTCATTATGAGAAGGGTGTTCATAAACCCATTAAATATCCCACTATAAAAAACATTGAAAATTCTAGAAAGAGGCATGGAGTGGGTTATAATGAACCAACTAAACTCACAAAAACTTCTCATGTACCAATTATTGAAGACCTAGTCTCTCCTTCTCCACCTGCTTCTCCACCATCACCTATGAAATCAAAGGTATCTATACCTCCTAATTTTTTTGTCAATAAATGCTATATATTTGGGACCTCTCACCTATCACTAGGGTAAGGAAACAAGGTCCCTTCCTCTCATTCATCCTAAAATGATTGATGAAGACTCTCCCACTATCAACAATATCCAATGTCAAGATGATGATATTATTCTCACTTACATGGGTGAAGATGATTCCTATATCTAATGATCACTCCCATCCAAAACATAAGATATGTTAAATTAATCAACCATTGACATCAATTTTACCTCTCATGATAACCCTTGCATCTTCAAGATTGGCCAATCTTTGGATTCCTTTGAGCAAGCTAATTATGCCAAATTTATTAATAACCATAGCAAAGTCTTCACTTGGTCTTATAATGACATGCCTGGTATCGATCCCTCTATCATCACCCACAACATTATCACCAATCAACATGCTAAACCTATTAAGTATAAGATTCACAAAATGCATCCTAGTATTACTTTCCTTGTGAAAGAAGAGCTCCAATGCTTCCTTTCTATTAACTTTATCCAACCCATTGACTATCCATAATGGGTTTCCAATATTGTTCATATCACAAGAGTGACTTGAGGAATCTGCATCTGTATATACTACCATGACCTAAACTTCACTTATCCAAAAGATGACATCCCTTTGCCAAGTATCGACCAACTTATTGATCTAACAGTCAGTCATGAGATGTTATTACTTATGGATGGGTTCTCAGGTTATAGTCAAATCTTGGATTCTCCTAAGGATCAACACAAGACAAATTTCATTACCCCATGGGGGATTTTCTATTATTAGGTCATGCCCTTTGGTCTGAAGAATACTGGTGACACCTACCAATGTGCCATGACTTATATCTTTTATGATCTCCTACACAAAATAATGGAAAACTACATGGATGACGTAATCAAAAAGTCTAAAATTTTCCAAGATCACTTGATTATTCTCAAAATCATATTCACTTGTCTCCTCCAATATAACATTCAACTAAATCCAAAGAAATATGTCTTTGGTGTCATTTTCGGTAAGCTCTTAAGCTTTATCATTTCTCTCTATGGTATTGAAGTCGATCCTGCTAAGGTTCAAGCAATACTAGAGATGTCTCCACCTACTAATATCAAACAACTCTGTAGCCTACAAGGCAAGCTTCATTTAATCCATTGATTCATCTCCTAATTGTCATATCATTATCAACCCTTTCACCATCTCCTCAAAAAATATGTCTCCTTTTATTGGAATACAAATTTCTAGGAAGCCTTTGATGCACTCAAATAGTATCTCCTTTCCCCACCAGTTTTTATTCCACGTAAGGAAAATCAGCATTTCTACCTTTACATCTCTACAATATACCATTCCCTAGGTGTTATTATTTCACATAAATATGATCACCATCAAGAACAACCAATTTAATACATAAACTGCACACTTATTGATTATGAAACTCAATATACCCATATCAAAAAGCTTTGCCTCATGTTGGTCTTTAAGGTCTCCAAGCTCTACCATTACCTATTAAATCACAAAACCTACATCATCACCCATACTAATCCCCTCAAATACATGTATTCTAATCCATATCATAACCAACATGTAGCTCAGTGGCTCATGCTCCTTACTAAATTTGACTTAGATTTTATTCAAGAAAAGTCTATCAAAGGGAAAACAATCGCTAACTAGTTAGCTACCACTCCTTTACCTGACAACTAACCTTCAAACCTTTAATCCCATAATAAATACATCATAATGATCTTCATCGATGACATCTACTATCAAATGATGATGTTATTTGATGGGTCTAAATGTTGACACGATTGGGGTACGAGGGTCATTCTTATTCTTCTTGATGGGGAGCCTATGGCTTTGCCATTTAAACTAGATTTTGAATGTACTAACAATATAGATGAATATGAGGCTTTGATCTTAGGGATTCAAATGGATATTTTTTTAGATATAAAATCAGTAACCATTTTTGGTGACTATCAATGAATAGTTAATCAGGTTAATGGTTACCACCTATGCAAAAATAAAAAATTTCATTGATATAAACATCATGTAGATATGCTATTGAGATCATTTTACTACTACCTCTTGAAAATTATTCCTTGATTTATAGACAAATTTGCTGACACAATGGCTTCACTTGCTTCACACATACCTTCTTCACCCTCTTCCTCAAAAATATATGTCACTGTGCATCTCTTAACATTGCCCTCCTATATATCAACTAACATATTTTTTATTAGAAATGTAACACACAATCCATATGACTTATGGTACAAGAAACTCATGGAGTACCTTTCCTTTTCTATTACCCCTTCTGATCTCTCAAATAATGGGAGATGTGCCTTCATGAAATGCGTCACTCATTACACCATGCTAAGGGGCCTTATCTACAAACAAGGTTTTGATGGTCTTCTCCTTAGATGCCTCACTAGTATTGAGACCCCCTTCTCTATTAAGGAAGTCCATGATGGGATTTGTGGTAGGCATTTCAATGGTCACGTAGTTGCCAAGCATATCCTTTAAAATGGCTATTAGTGGCCACCACTCCATCAAGACTATAGTTATTACATTCAGCATTGCATCAAATGTCAACAACATGCGAACCTCCTTCATGTTCCAAGTCATGCATTACAAGTTGACAAAGAATTTTGGCCCTTTTCCCAATGGGGCTTGGATCTAATCAGTGAGATTAACCCTGATTCATCCCTCTATCATCATTATATCATTACTACCATTAAATAAATCACCAGGTGGGTTGAGACGATTCCTCTCATCTCCACTAAGGCTAACAAAATTATTGACTTTATCAACCATCACATCATTTATCATTTTGGACTTCCACATAAAATTATAACAAATAATAGCAAATCTTTCCAAAACAAGACTATCCAAAATCTTTGTGACACCTTTGGCATCAAATTAATCTTCTCATCACCATACTATCCATAAGCAAATGGACAAGCAGAAGCTTATAACAAAACATTGACCAAAATCCTCATGAAAGTAGTCAATGTTACTAGGAAGGATTGGCACACACACACACACACACACACACACACACATTCCCTTTTCTTTATGGGATTACCACACTAGAATTCAAACTCTTATGAGTGTTATGCCTTTTTCCTTGGTCTATAGGATGAAGTCTATTTTGCCTCTTAAGGTTTAGATTCCTTATCTATGCATCTCTCTACAAGAAATACTGACTAATGATGGATTTTTCCAATAATGTTTGGATCAACTCGAGTTGCTTGATGAATGTCATCTCATAGCCTTCAACCACCTCCAAATATATCAAAATAATATCAAATGTGCTTATAAAAAAACTTCAAAGAGTGAGATTTCAATATTAGAGATCTTGTCTTAAAGGAAAATCAACATGTGATGAATATCGAGAAAAGAAAATGAGGTATGTTTGATCCTAATTGACTTATACCCTACATCATAACTCACCATTATGGCTCAAAAACATATCACTTGTCTTCTCTTGAAGGAAGGCCATAACTTGAGCCTTTAAATGTTATTCACCTATGACCATTCTTTTGATAATCAAATGATTCTTTACCTCATGTTTAACTTGAGCTCATCCCTTGAGCAACCCTATTACATTCATATCCTTTCCTCTTAACCCTTACTCCTCCACACTTAGTTAACCTATGAAGTTCTATGGTTTTGACCTCAAAGTGGAAAACCCCTAAGCCTCTATAGTCTTGTTCATGACTAAAAGTCAAAAAAAAAAAAGATATGTAGATAGTTATAATCTCTCAGGTCATGATTCCTAATGTAGACTACTCCCTTGAAGGATAGATACGTACCTTCTATTTGATACTATAAATACACTGCTCCCCTAAAGTAAAGCTATTAAAAATGCAAAAAACAAATGCTTAGACCACTCCCTTGAAGGATGGTTAGGCCAAGCTTTGTTATCAAGGGAAATCATGATTAAAAAAAAATATATTCTCGTATTGATCAACTTCATATGGCCTCAATACAAAAAAAGTCCCATTGTAGGCTTCCCACATTGATCACCTTACACCCAAAAAAGAACTATAAGTCATGGACTTTCCTATAGTAACTCTCAAGTTACCCACAGAAGGGGCATACCATCCCCTCTTAGAAGGTTACGCTACCCAAACACTCTCACTAATTTTCCCCTTTTCCCCTCATACTCTTTCAAGGGAATTTGAAATCACTTCACACAAGGTGAGTAAAGTGCTTCATTTTAATCATACACCATCACAAATATGAAAAAATTATAAGATGAAGCTAACAAATCAACTATGCATATACCATGACACATATGGGAAATGCTAGTCTAACTCAACTAACATTATCAATGTTAACATAACATTAACATAATATAAACATCCACTTCAACATCATCACCATCACAATAAATGTATCTCAAAATAACACATCTCATATTTATATGAACGTAACATGAATTCACATCAATGGATCATAACAATATCATCTCTCCCTCAAAATATACATCTCTCATCTTTAACTCGTAGGCTGATGTGTATACAACATATATAACAATAACCAAATTTGGCACTCATAATCCTTAAGTCTATACTCATGTTCATGAAGCGGTGTCATCAACACTCTCTACCTATCTACATTTATTTGAGCTAGAAGTTGTGACACATGTCACTGATCTCTCTTGATCTCTAAACTCAGATTACCTTTGAATCTATGGGAACTCCTTGATGTCCCTCTCATAATACATAATCTCATCAATGTCAATGTTGTACCTCACTAGAGATATAGTCTATGATAGACCCATCACACCTACTAAAGGCCCCTATACTGGTCCCTATGGTGGAGGGGAAGGAGTAGCCTATCTTGCTACTCTCAAACTATCCATTTCTAATGTGAATGTAGTAATCTAACCCTGTAATACCTCAACTTGGCTCTATAATTCCCCTACTTAGCCCTGTAATGTCACAACCTATCCTTTTAAGACCAATACATGTGCCTAGGCTAGACTTGAGCTTACACTATTGTATCTTGATCATATATTATTGCATTATGTGCCTATAATACTACATCTTGGGTATGTATGATTTTATCTCTCTCTCATCACTCCCTATAAATATAGTGGTGGTCTCTTAACCTGAACCATGGGATGTAAAATTGTCCACCATGCGAGATATGCCATTGTGCCTCGATAATCTACTACATCTAGGCTTATTGGTAGGTCCTCAAAATATAGCCCATATATCTCTTGGGGTAAGGGTATGGGTGATTCTATATCATTCCTCCTATATTGACAAAAGGCAATAGGTACATCTTGTAACAAGCTGAACTATCTCCTAAACCATGCCATGGGTATCATCTTTAGCTCTCTAGCTCATCTCCCTCTAACCCATAATGTTCCCTATAAACCAACAACCTACTCTAAATATCCTCTGAATGTAGGGTATGTCAAGTATGTCCTACAAATATGATACAAAAGTTGAAAGCTTTGGTTGAAAGATAATTCAAGAAACAAGAAATTCAAATAATGTTATCTCTGAGAAGAGATGTTTTATTGATCAAATTTGTAGACCCAAACATATGCTTATCTCTAAGAAGAGATATTTAATTTCCATTTCAGGTTAAATATTCATTCATATATGTTCTGAAGGTGTGGGGAGGATGTGGAAGGTCACCAATCTCGAGGGAGATGAATTGGTTCAACTTCCACAATTTAAAACAATACAAAATTCGTGGAATTACTATTTTTAGAAACTTACTATTTTTAGACTACACTACTAAAATTGAAATTTGGGGCACTTCCATTGGGTTTTTATGGGTCAATATTCATTGACCAAAGCTCCATGTCATCTCACTATGTTCTCCTCATTCTTAGCTTTCTAACAGTTCAAATGATGAGTCAATTGGAGCTATGGTACAAAAGTTATGGCTCCCGGAAGTTTTGTAATCAATTGGAGTGGACCCATCACTTGAATTATCACATGAATTGTTACCCAGATCAAAAAAATATCTACAAAAATCAATCCCTCCATCATGCACCTATAATGATCAATATCGTATACTATCCTATCTACTCATATCTAGGCTATACCATCTCTCTACCATCTGAAACTGACCCTAAAACTAGCTACAATCATGGTGGGTAACCCCAATGGTCATGCCACTATGATGTGCTCATATGCCCAATAATAAATTAATATCCCAACACACAAACTATACTATCAAAGTATCCTTAACGCCCATAACTCTCTATATAACTATTCCAAAAAGGTTATTCCCTATGTAAATATGATATACTACTCAACCATCTATGCTAAAACATTTGTCAATGCAATAGGAAACCTCCCACCATCTATGTCTAGTAGTGCATATACTATAATTTGTATCATCATTAGGATGTTCAATCGATGTTACTCCTCATCAATAGTGTACAATGGATCGTATGTAAATCTCACTGAGTGATAGGTCACCTCACTAACATGATCTCAAAATAATATAACCATGTGAATATCATACTCCTCTCTCAAACATGAGAAGAGCTCCTCACCCTAGAGTGGTAATCATAAAATCTTGTACACAGCCTCCTATGTCACTATCAATTCTTTGATCGGTAAATAGAAGTTTTTGGTGGTGTGATCCCACCTCTCTATCAATTCTATCATTAAACTAACATCCCATGCAACTCTATAATATCATCGCACTCCTCTTAACCTTATGGTTTCCATGTGCTCCTAATCAACTAGGGTGACATCCCTCCTCATCCACATCAAAAATGTAAGTAGTCAATCTTGTAGTGTCAACTCTTGCCTAGCCTTCATCCATAAACACAAACCTCAAGTCATATATTTTTCAATATAACCTACCACCCTTTTGTCCCTTCTCTTTGGGATAACTACATTGGCCTGAGGCCCTCAACTGGGCTATGTTGGAAGCACTCAATCGACATGGGGTGTTTAAAGGTTAGCTTGGTCATATACCCACCTAAATATCTAACCTACTGTCCCATCTCCACCCTTGGCCTCACTACCTATCTCTCCAGCCTAGGCTGAACTACCTATCACAACTCTAGGCCCCATAGCTTATATCCCAAAACCTTAACCCTACAATCTATATTTTAAGCCCCAGGTCCCATGACCTATTTCAACCTACCTTCTCCTAACCATTTCCATTAATAAAATTTTAACCATACGTTAGATCTTTTCCTGTACACACTGGGAGAACTACATTGTCCTTATGTCCTTAACCAGGCTATGTAGGAAACACTCAATCAACATGGGGTATTCTAAGGCTAGCTTGGCCATTAGGCTAGTTGACTACTTCAATTGGGGATCAAAACTTGGTCTTTTCTCCTATTTTGTGTTTTTAAGGTCACTGACATTGGTTTTATATGCCAATATCAGTGCTTGGTGTTGGCTGACATTGATGGAACCTATAGACATCATCACTATGTTGATCGACATCGGTGAACCCCACTGACATTGACAACTGGTTCATCCTTAGGGATGAATAACCCATCTCCAACTTTTTTATTTTTTCCTACAAACTACCCCCAAATTCACCTAAACCTACCCTAACCCCATTTCCTACCCTCTTCAATGCATTTTTTCTACCTAAATTTTAAATTTAGCCTAGAAATATAAATTAACAAACTCAAATTCAAATTCCACTCATGGAGGATCTTACCTCATCTCTCCATCTCCTCCAGGCTAAAATAGCTAGCCTTTATGGTGGTCTACTACCAACTAGGTCCCATATTAGCTCTGCCATCTCAATAACACTCAAAGCTCTTTTCCTCTCCAATCAAATGTTTTAAATGAGTTCTAGTGGGCCACCAAACCCCTTTTTGTTGGGTTTGGTCATCCACTGATGTCAACATTCTTAGCCTAGCCCACCGACATTAGTAAGACTTCCTATCAACATCAACAACATAACCAATATCGACACCCTTAAATTAAGAGTTTTCAACACCAACCACAACCTTTTGGACTATACCATTAATTTGGGGCAAATTGAAGATCATGTATATCTCCTAAACCATGACAACCAACCTTAGAGATCACTTAAATCTCCAACTATGATGACTTTGACTGAAGATCATGAATATTTCTTTGATCATTGAGCCTTATAAACTATGTTTTTATTGCTTGTCTTGACTACTTATGCTACCTCACTATAGTTGGCTATTTTACACACATAGGTATATCAGGTGTTTTAGATCATGACCAAGCTAGTCCTATCACCTGCAACCTTTTGTGTTTACTAGGGGCACTTCCTACCTCAGATACTTGGAACACATGGACCATTAGAGCTGTAACTTTGATCATTTAAACCTTATTAGCTATCACTTACAAGTTATGATTTGGTTATTTATATCCAAGTCCTTCTCACTTTTACTTGGTCTTGATTTTTTTGACTATAAATTGTAGTAGTATACGTGCCAATAGTGATGCCATGTTCTAACTCAACATCCACTAATCCAATTCACTTCTTATTAAATTGGTACCAGATTCTAGTTTCTCCTCCATTAATTCACATTTTGAGGGGGATACCTCATCCAATACTTGGAGCATCCAACTCCTATTTTTATCTTGCAACTTATCAATACAAATTACAAGACAAAAAGGGTAAAGTGTAGATACTAAAATTAAATCACACACATGCGTAACTCCCTATGTTAAACCCCCCCCCCCCCTTGAGCCCCATTTTAATAATTATCCTTCCTAACCAATGCTTTTACCCCTCACACATTTAATTAATTTAAAATGTATAATGAAGTTAATTAAACACTAATTATGCCACCTTACCTGGCCACCTCATCTTAAGACTAATTCTTACCCTCTGAGTCACCTTAAGACTTAGTCCCCTAATCCTAACTACCCATAACTTGTTCTCACCTCAAAAATAAATTCTTAACTATGTCCTTATTAACCTTGCATTTCTACTATTTCCTAATGGATACCACACTTGGCATGAGAAATAATAGAAAATATGCTAAAAATAGCCCTTTTACCTATTCTCATGCTATCAATTTCAATCAACCCACAACTGATGTTGATAGGATCACTGACATCAGTTACTTAAGCTAAATTCAAAACTGATGTTCAGGTTAGCAAAAGTATGAAAAATGTAATTGTTCACATACAGGCTTTAACATTCAACTTTCTACATTTAGGCTTATCTTTAATCTACACAAATTATTCTAGATCAAGAATTGATAAACTACATAGATCTTGGATTCTTCTAAACTGATAGCACAAACTTGTATTTCTATTTACCTATTACTTCAACACACCTCACTAGAGCCATCTATCTAGCACCCATAGTTTATCAACTTCATTAGCTAAGTATATCTTTGTGTTTTGGTAATTACTTTAAACATTAATTTTACAATTACTTTGCATTATATAATTTATCATTTCATGAACATCTTAATTCTCCCTATGAAGGAGTTGTAAAACTCCTTCACCTATTTTTCTCTACTACAAACATACCAACCTTCCATCTAGACTCACTTGAGTCTTACACACTCCCTTATGACTCTTCCTAACCTCATAAACCTAACCAACATCTACCTCATAGCTCAAAAAAGTCTCCTATAACCCCCTGAAGAGCTGCTTTCCCTATCGACATCTGTCACATAATTGACATTAGTCATATGACCAACATTAACCATATCTCTTTACCAACATCAATGGCCTAATCGACATCAGTGACTATGTATTTCCACTAACCTCCTTGAGCCTTCCTCAACCATCTCCAAAAATAGAAATAATTCACATTACCTATACTGTGTCACTCTTTACTACACTAAGACTAAAAAAATGGTATGAATATCTCTTTCTTACTCTCTCTTTCATTTTTTAATTCATTACCAATTTTGTTTCAAAAAGTGGACTACCATCCCTAAAGAAGTTTGACACTTCTAGGAACAAGCACGTAGATTGGTAGCCCACTCATATGTCTTCTAATAAATATTTTTGGTGGTGGTAATTTCTTGCTCATAGTCAGTCTTCCCTAGCTAAATAACAATGCTCAACATCATTTGGATATAGTCTGCAACCAATCCATGTTCTCTCTAGTCTCTAATCCCTACCTTTCATCTTTGTTTCTCCTTAAACATCAAATAGATTCAAAATTTAGTGAAACAGTAGGAGGTAATAAGATTTACAACAATTTGATTAAACCTAAATTTTTAAAAAACTTTATCCAAGAAGTATCATGAGACCCTATCATAAGCTTTATTCATGTCCAATTTGAGGAACATACCCTATCAAGAGGAATTGTAAATTGAATGTATAGTTTCAATGGAAATAATAATACCATCGATAATCTATCTACCAAAAACAAAAACCCCTTGTTATTTCATAATCAACTTGTCAAGGAGCATTTGAATTCTTAAAGCCAAACCTTTAGTGCAGATCTTGTAGAAAGTGGAATAGAGGCTAATCAGTGTAAAATCCTTCAATTGGTTTACCACATGCTTCTTAGGTATTAAAACAAGAAAAGTGTTATTGAATTCCTAAAGCATGGTTCCAAATTTGAAGAATTCAAAGATAGCCAAGAAAAATTCAATTTGAATAATGTTCCAAAAGACTTGAAAGAAAAAATGGGAGAAGCCATCTGGATGTGGGGCCTTATCCCCTTGTAAAGAGAACACTATGGATTTGATGCATTCATTAGAAGGTGGAGATATGATGGAAGCATTGTCTTCTTGTGTTATAACTCCCTAGATGAGATTAACCACTTGTTCTTAAGTTGAACATTCTAAGAAGGAACAGGAGCAATTTTTTTTGTAGAAGTTAACTATTTGAAGTTTGACATCTTTTTCAACTCTATACAAAGCTGCATATTCACCCCTAATTTCTAATATTAATTTATGTTGATGATTTCTAAATGCTGAAAGATGAAAATACTTTGTATTCCTATGTCCTTTTAACCAAGTTTTCCTTGATTTTTGGTGTTATAAGATTTATTCCCTGGCTTCCATATTGTGAAAAAAATTTAAGAGATCCTTTTATTTTAAGTGAGAAGGAGTGGAACTAAATACATTAATTTCCTTAATTTTGTGTAATTCCTCCTCTATTTTTCACTTTTGGTAAAAATATTCCCAAAAACTTCTAAGTTCTAGATCTTGAGTTTATGCTTGACATGTTTGAGTCTCGTAGATAGGATATACATGGTCCTTGCATAAGAAACTTCCACCATTCCTTTAGGTAATTAGATAGAGTCAAATAAGATTGCCACATTTTATCAAATCTGAAAGGGGTACTTTTAAATTTAAACTTCTTTTCATTAGTGAAAATCAGGAATGGTTATCATAGCCAACCTTGGGAAGTGAAGATAAAGAAATACTAAAGTTTAAATCCCACATCATTGAGACTAAAAACCTATCAAGCTACTAAGTTTATTTCTAATTTTAATGAACATATATTTTTTAAATAATTTTTCAAGTAAATAGACTTTTACATGCCCACCTATTATTATTATTATTATTATTATTATTATTATTATTATTATTATTAGAAGAAGAAGAAGAAGAAGAAGAATTATGCCTAATTTATTTTCAAATAATTTTTTTCTATTTGAATATAAATATCCAAAGATATTTAATTAAATATATACATGTATATATGTGACATATACATGCATATTTAAAAATTATTAAAGATAAAAATGTTAAACTAGTTGAATTATTATATATATATATATATATGTTTGTCTCTCTCTCTCTCTCTCTATATATATATATATATGAGAGTAGGCTTGTTGGAGTTTGCACATTAAAGATATGTATTTAATAGGCACTCTCTCTCTCTCTCTCTCTCTCTCTCTCTCT
>JARHVA010008310.1:0-85000 GCA_037957365.1 Torreya grandis
TAATATTTATATAATTATTATAAATAATTATAAAATGGATATATATTAATATCTATTGACAACCATTGGTATTATAGACCAATTTGTCAAGTTACTCTCTCATAATCCTTACATAGTCTAACAAGCCATTTTGGATTACACATTTAAACAACTTAATGTTGTCTCTAAATATTATATAAAACCATTAATAGGTCATATATGTATCATAAAATAATGTAATAATCATTAGATTTACTAGATATTATCATATAGATTCACACACTTCATTGTACCTAACACACATGGAATAGTCATTATGTCTCACGAACCAGTCATGGTGAACATGACTTAGACCACCTATAAGGAAATAAAAAATATATTTTAAATAATTAAAATTATAATATTATATAATTATATAAAAATTCAAAAAATATATCATAGGTTTAAAAGGGAACATTTATCTTTGAAGACCAATCTTACTGCCTTCGGTTTCACTCTCACATCTTCTCTATACAGGCCATCTTATGAACACCATTTTGCACCATTTTTAATTAAATTAAAATAATATAAAAAATTAATAATATTAATAGCTATTTATTATTTTCCTCAATAAACTATATCCATTCCAAATCCTCTATAACTAATCCCTAAATACATTCTCACTTTGATTGGTTTTTCTTATTAGTTTCCACTCTTAGCCAGTTTATCAATAGGTCAAATTGATTCACCAAAATAATTGAAAAAAAAGATATAAATCACCAAAATACCATAAAATACAATAGTAAAAAGTATTTAACTTCAACCTTAATCCACTTGCATGTATCTACTTGGTCAACCCTACCTGTATCATCAAATTATTCAAAAATAAGAGGTTATGCTAATTTCTATGATAAACCACTACCACTTGAACATTACTAATGGATTTATATAAATAATAAAAACACCAAAAAATCCTTTCCAATAAGTTATATGTCATTATCAATAATATTTTCATCATCGGGTCAATATGAGGGTTTTCAGAGGGGTTTTAACCCATCTAGGTTCTTAACATTTGTTCATACAACTTTGTACCTTAAACCACTTCCTCATGCTTGTAAAAAATTCTTAAGACCATTTTACATATCTCCCAAAATTATTATCTTCCAATGAAACTATCACACATGTTAAGTAGCATTATAAAATTCCTTCTTAGGATCTCATCTCTCCATTCTGTATGCATATGAGACCTAAAAACATGTTTTCTTGCTTTCCCCTTAAAATCAAGACCATATTATATGTTAGCACTCTTAAAACAACCTACTAAACCTAAATCCATGCTCACCTATTCTTTAAAACTCAACTTGACCCCTCATTAGGCCACACTAGGTCTTTATACATGTTAGATCTTTGAACTACCAATTATACTTGGTCCTTGAAAACAATTAGAAACCTATTGTATTGATCTCAGAACATTATCCACATGTCAAATGTACTCATACCATGATCTCATGATGCTTCATGCCTATATCAAGACAAGACTAGGTTTCTCAATACATGATGTGCACATAGACTTTTTCTCATGACTTTGGTCAATAATGACCTTATCAAAAAAAGAATGGCAATACACCAAATCACTCTCTTTCAGATTATCTATTCAAATCAATCATTTCTCTTGAGCTTGTCAAGACACAACCTTGTGCCAAGATGTTATGCGGAACACAAAGACCTACTACATCATGCTTAAGTCACAATAATACTTACCGTGAATATTCATAAGAGCACCTATGGGACACCAATGACCTTTGACTACCTTTGAAATAAATGACAAATTCCATAAACACACTAATAAGAACTTACCTCAGTGGGTAGGGCTTACTACTCAATTTATTTTACAGTATTATTTCTACTTTATCCTTTAAGATTTATCTAAAATATTAAATTCTAACCTATAAATAACCACCTTCATACAAATTCATTAGCTTTTTAATAGCTTTCCTTAAGCTCTAATACCAAAGACTGATAATAATCTTCAATTTTCATGTACTATCCCATGATACATTGAAACACATACCTTGTTTAATTATCTTTAAAGAACACTTTTCTCTCTAATAGGCCTATTTTAATAATAGATAATCCATTAAAAATCTAATTCTATTAGATATATTCCATTTTTAGGACTATTATTTATTTAAAAAATTAATATATTCTAATATTTATCTTGGAAGACCAATGAAATTTATTACTATCTCTATCTCTTAGTGATTCACCCTTGATAATTTGATCATTAAAATTTGTATTATAATCCTTTTGTCCTCTATTAGGCATATAGTCTAAGATACTAGGTTTGCATCTTTGAAATAGGCCTCATTATTTTACTAAAGAAGCATTTTCATCCTATAAACTAAGATTAATCAAGATACCAATATCCTATTTTTGTCTAACTTTAATCTCATTCTTCTCAATTTACTCTTTAACTATTTAGATTACCTTACAAATAAGTTTATAATTAACATAAATCAACAATATCATTATAAGTATGTTTGGATTTGAAAAAACAATGTAAAGCAATCAATCTTATCTTATTTTTCACCTTCTTAGTGGGCACTTACAATATCCTAGAACATAGTCACTCATTCTAGTTGTTTTATGTCAATTTGATGTGAAAACACTTAGATTATTTATTTAAACACTCATTATCAACTTCAACCAAAATCTCACTTGATTCCATTTTTTAAAAAGTGATTTATGGGCCTTTTCCCCTAAAACTTTGTTCCAGGATTTTTTTGTGCTATAAGGATCTTGAGAGTTTCACTTTGATTGTTCATAAGGTTTATACCATTTTTTATTCATCTAACACTTGTTATAGGTTGTTAAGAACCTGCTTAACATTTTTAAAACCTTAAATTGAATTTATGAAACTAGTTTCATGTGTTTAAAATGATTACAATGAATTGTAAATGGACATAAAATATTTTATTGAGGGTTTTGTTGTTAGGCCCTTAACCTATAGTGCATCTATGGATATGTCTAGTAGACTTTGGCTTATGCACCTTAATATTATAATTTTTATTTATCTATGTTATTAGTATGGTTAGACTATAGAATAACCTTTTATAATTAGAGTATATATAGGAGGTAGTGGTTAGTATTTTTCATCATATTAAGAATTATGTTCTTATTACATTATTTTGGAGGTTACCCCTTCAAAGTGGCTCAATCATAATATTCAATTATTATACTATTTTGCCAATTATTTTTGTGAACCATATAATTAATTTTATTACAAGTGGTATTAGAGATTGAATTTTGGAAACTTTTTGTGATGTTTTTTTTGGGTTTGGCATCTTGAGCATTATAAGTCTAGAAAAACATAACTAGTGATCAAGGGGGAATTGAATTTTTTATCACCACATTTTTGTTCATGAGGTTTTTACAAAAAATAAAAAAAAATCAATTAAAAAAATATGTTTAGAATTTGTTTATCCTTTGTAAATTATCAATCATTGGATTCATATCTACAATGCAATCGAAATGGTATATTCTATTGGTACACATTTTTGGGCTAAACAATTTCACCCTTATGAACCTTAGCAATAATTGGATTTGTCTTGGCAAGGTGATTACAATATTATCATCTACCAATACAATATTTTGTTTTCATAACCATCCTATGGTTTATGCATGGCAGCTACTAACACTTGTGGTAATAGAAAAGGGAAGGAAATGACTAAAACTCCTCATAAAGATGACATGGAGTCAGAAACTTATGATCAAAAATATTTAGAGATAATTCAAAAACTCAAGTTATATTTATAAGGAATGGTGTACAAATATTACCTTGATGTGGTTAAAGGGGACCTAAATAGCTTCTTGGATCAATTACAATAAATCATTGGGAAATTGGAAAACTTTTTAACTCAATAATTAGAAAATAACCATCTATCACTTCAATTTGGTTCTTCTCCTTGAAACAATCACAATGACAACCATGGTATAAATCAATTGTGAAAAGTGAACCTATGAAATTTTTATGGTAATGATACACTCATATGGATTACTCAAATTAATAATTTATTTGATATACATCATAATCTTGATTCACAAAAGGTGGTCTTGACATCTCTTTATAGGGAACCTATGTAATTTTTTTGGTATCACCGGTTGTATCCTCAAAACAAAAAAAGGGTCTCTTGGTTTCTTGGTCTATATTTTATAAATATCTAGATCTCCATTATTGTGAAAATGTGTCAAAAAGTACTTCATCTAACTAGCCAAGTTATGCCAAACTAGGATGATAAATAATTATATTCATCAATTTAAGAATGTCTACTTCATGTGGCAAATATCGTTGAATAAAATTTTACTCATATATTTTGGGTGGCCTCAAATAGAGCATCCAATTGGAGGTTCACATGTTTCATCCCAATAATGTATCTAAAGCCATACCAAGGGCACATTTAGCTAAGGAAAAGGAGTTGATAAAATGAAAATATTTCACTAATGTGCATGAATTCACCTTCCCAACACCATAATTCCCACAACATACCATGTTCACACATTAATAAGTTGAATAAATGCATGCAAAATGTTTGTGTTTTGGATGTGATATCAAATGGAGAAAAAGACATCGAGGTGTTGAAAATATATTTTTTAAATTGAAGGCACCAATGAGGAGGAGGATGATGATAAGGCTTCATGGGTAGGTTTGGAAGAACCTAAGGATGAATCTAAATATTGTCAACATACTATTTCTTATCATACTCTTTCATGGATTACTACTCCTAAAACTCTTAAGGTGGTGGTTTCCTAAATAAATAATAGGTGACTATATTAATTAACTTTGAGAGTACACATACCAACATCAATAGTAAGTTAGCTAGTCGTTTGAAATATTTAATTTACCTAGCTCCATAGTTTTAGGTTATGATTATAGATGGTGGTATAGTAATCTATTATAAAAAATTACATAACATTATGCTTTCTATGGGAGAATACTTTCTAGATTCTTATATGTTTTTTATTCCCATGGGAGGAGATGACATTGTTTTTGGAGTGAAATGGCTCACCACTTTGGGAATTATTGAGATGAATTTATAGGAACAATTAATGAGGCTCCATTCATAAGGAAAAACCTTTAAATTATGTGGATTATAGGCTAAATCTCCACAACTAGTTAGTTCCCATAAAATGATGAAGATTCTCAAAAAAGGTTTAGAAGTATTTATGGCACACTTATTTTCCAAAAAGGTTAAAATAACCAAGTAGTCTACACATCTTGATTTGAAAATGGTGTTAGATGACCATTCTATTGTTTTTGGGGACTTGTCAAAAGGACTTTTTCCAAGTCATGCAAATGATCATGCCATCAGGCTCATTCTAAGAAGTAAACCACCCAACATCAAACCCTACAGGTATCACTATGCCCAAAAGAGTGAAATTTAAAATATGGTACAAGAGATGTTAGAGGTAAGAATCATTTCACACAATCAAAGAAAATATTCCTCAGTAGTGGTCATGGTGTGGAATAAGGATGATAGTTAGAGGATGTTCCTGTACTATATATATCTCAACAAGTACACCATCAAAGATAATTTTCTTATTATAGTAATTGATGATTTTCTATATGAATTACATGGTGTTATTTATTTTACCAAGCTATACCTTCACTATGGGTACCATCAGATTTTCATCTATGATGAGAACATACCTAAAGTAGCTTTTATAACTCATGAATGCCATTATGAAATTATGGTCTTGCATTTTGGACTCACAAATGCACCATATACATTTTAGAGTTTGATGAATATTATTTTTAGGTTGTTTTTAGAAATTTTTTATTAGTGTTTTTTGATGATATCCTCATCTACAATAAAAATTAGGTAGACCATTTGAAGCATGTGAAACAGGGACTTTCAATTCCATAACAACATCATTTTTTTCCAAACCTTCCAAATGTGATTTTGGTGTCCAAGAGGTGGATTACTTGGGTCATATTATTTCACATGAAGGAGTGAAATTTGATCCCAAAAAAATCAAAGTGATGATGGAGTGGAAGGTTTCTAAGGCCCTTAAAAACCTTTGAGGATTTTTGTGGATAACTAGTTACTATCACATGTTTATCATAAATTATGGTAGCATTGCAGCCCCAATCACCTCTTTATTTATGAAAGACTCAGTATATTGGATTTATTCATTCATCAAGGTATTCGAATAGTAAAAAATTTCTATGTTAACAACTCCTATTTTGGTTTCTCCTGATTTTTTTTAAACTTTTATTGTGAAGTGTGATGCACCTAGATATGGCATGGGGTCTACACTCCTGGATGAAGGCAAACCACTAAAATTTGAATGTTTTCAACTAAGGTAAAAAATAGGATCAAACCAATCTATGAGAAAGAGATGATGGTTATTTTTCACATAGTGAAATAATGGATACCTTTTTTTTATGGGTAGTCACTTTTAGGTAAAGACTAATCATGATAGCCTCAAATATCTTTTGGATTAATGACTAGCATATGACGAATAACATAAATAGGTGACTAAAATGTTAATATATTATTTTTAAATAGTGTATAAGAAAGGAAAAGATAATTTTGAAGATAATGTGGTGGCACATGACCTCTATTGATAGGATTAATTAGTTGAGGCATTGTTATATGCCATGACCATGTCGCAGGTAGATTGTCTGGAAGAAGCAAGATCTAAATGGGAGAATGACAGTGATACCAAAAATTTGATTTAAAATATTTAGTAAGGTTTGGATGAATATGAAAGATTTACATGGAAGGGGAAAACATTATGGTATAAAGATAGATTATTCCTCAATAAGCATTCTCTCTTCTAACATAAAACTAGTTAAGAACTTCATGCCTCTCCACTTGGAGGTCACTCTGTATTTTTAAAAACATATCATAGAATCAAGTAAGACTTTTTATAGGAAGTAATAAAGGGAGATGTCCCAAAATATGTGGTTGCATGGTATGTTAATAAAATAAAGGTGAAAATATTAAGACCCTAGGTATTTTACAGCCTTTATCCATCCCTAACCAGCACTAGGAAGAGGTTTCCCTATATTTCATTACAAGGTTACCATAGTTTGATGTAAAAATGTTATCATGGTAGTTATGGATTAAATCACCAAGTATGTTAATTTCTATTCCTTATCAAAACCACTTATTACCATTACAATATCTTTTATTTTTTTCAATACTATTTATAAATTAGATGTTACTCGAAAGATCATTATAAGTGACTAAGATCCCATATTTACTAGTAATTTTTTGACCAAATTATTTGCATTTTTGGGCACCTATTTGGCTCATAGATCATCCTATCATCCTCAATCTCATGGACAAATAGAGGAATCCAAAAAGTGTCTAAAAGGGTATATTCATTTTTTATTTCCCACAAATAGGAAAAATGGGTTCAATGGCTACCACTTGATGAATAGTGGTATAACACTTCTTATCACATTGCTTCCAAGATGTATCCCTTTATGGTATTTTATAGATATCACCCTCCATCCATCAATTCATGTTTTATAGTGCATCCTAAGGATTAAGTTTTTGAGGAACACATTCACCATAAATAGGAGGTGATAGTGAGATTTTGATACAATTTAGCAATGGCACAAAAAAGAATGAATTAATAATAAGATCAACACCACAGTGGTCAAAATATTGAAATAGGTTATTGGGTCTTTGTTTTTTTATATTTATATAAGGATATGTGTCTTAAGCAAAAAAAAAATATAACAAGCTATCACTTAGGTATTTTGGCCCTTATCAAATCTTGCAAAAAAAATTTAGTGTGGCTTAATAGCTAGAATTACCTCCATCCACATTTAATACATATAGTAATTTAGGTGTCTTGATTGAATAAGGTAACTAGACATATATTTTCCACTCAAACTGATTTACCTAAATGGGATGAGGAAGGTTAAGTCATTATGGATCTTAAAGAGATCTTCACACATGTACTAAATAAATATGGATTAGAGCCATTAAGGAATATTTAATCAAATGGAATAACTTGATTTCTAAAGATGAAAATTTGGAGGATGAAATATTCATATATTAGTGGTGTTAGATGACCTATATTGATATTATGAATTAATTAATTCATTATTATGTGTTATGACCATGTCGCTAGCAGATTGGCTAGAAGAAACAAGATCTAAATGGGAGAATGATAGTGCTACCAAGAATTTGATTCAACATATTTAGAATGGTTTGGATGAATATGAAACATTTACATGGAAGTAGAAAACATTATGGAATAAAGATAAACTATTCCTATATAAGAATTATCTCTTCCAACATAAAACTATTTAGGAACTTCATGCCTCTCCAATTAGAGGTCACTCTATATTTTTGAAAATATATCATATAATCAAGTAGGGTTTTTTTTGGGAAGGACTCAAGGGGGATGTCCCAAAATATGTGTTTGAATGGTATCTCAACATAAAAAAGGTGAAAATATTAAGATCCTAGTTATTTTATAGACTTTATGCATCCCTAACCAATATTGGGAGGAAGTTTCCTTAGATTTCATTACATGGTTACCAAAGTTTGATGGTAAAATTTTTATCATGGTAATTATGGATTTAATCACCAAGTATGCTCATTTTTATTATTTATCACAACCATTTATTACCATTACAATATCTTATTTTTTTCAATACTATTTATAAATTACATGATACTCCAAAGATCATAAAAAGTGACTGAGATCCCATATTTACTAGTAATTTTTGGACTAAATTATTTGCATGTTTGGGCATCTATTTGGCTCATATCTCATCCTAGCATCCTAAATATCATGGATAAATAGAGACAGTCAAATTTTTTATAGAAGTGTATATTAATTTTTTATTTCTCATAAATAGGAAAAATGGGTTCAATGGTTGCCACTAGATGAATGGTGGTATAACACTTCTTTTCAAAATGCTTCCAAGATGTATCCCTTAGGGGTATTGTATGGATAACACCCTCCATCCATAACTTAATATTTGATATTACATCCTAAGGATTAGGTTTTTAGGAAAACATTCACCATAAATAGGAGGTGATAGTTACATTTTTGTAGAATTTAGAATGGCACAAAAAAGGAATGAAGTAACAAGAAGATCAACACCATGGTGAGAAAAATATTGACATAGGTGATTGGTTATTTGTGAATTTATAGTTATATAATTATATGTATATAAATTAAGAAAAGGATAACAAGCTATCACCTAGGTATTATGGCCCATATCAAATCTTGCAAAAAAATCTAGTGTGGATTCAAAGCTATAATTACCTCCATCCACTAGAATACATATAGCATTCCAGGTATCTTACCTGAATAAGGTAACCAGACATATATTTTCCACTTAGATTGAGTTACATAAATTGGAAGAAGAAGGTTGAGACATTTTGGATCCTAAGGAGATCCTTCACACATGCATTAAGTAAATATGGATTAGAGCAATTAAGGAGTATTTGATCAAATGGAAGAAATTGCTTTCTAAGAATGCAACATTGGAGGATGAAATGTTTCTACAACAACACCCTAGTTTGATTCAAAATTGAGGATAACATTTTTTTAAGTGGAGGGGCATGTTATGTCCTTAACATATAGTGTGTGTAAGAAGATGTGTGGATGACTTGTGGCTTACACACTTTCATATTATCTAGTTATATTTTTCTATATTCTTAGTACAAGCATCTTATGGAATAAACTTGGATAAGTATAGTGTATATAATAGGCAGTGGCTAGTATTTTATCATGATATTGTGAATCATCTTGTTGTTGATCTATTTATTCTACTATTAATTCTATGATATAAAATTCTATTTTTGTGAATCATTTAAGTAATTTCATTACATTCTTCTACATAGACCTCAAAAATAAAATGAAACTTCACGTCAATTTTTATTGCATCTTATTCATTCGTACTAGAATCAATTAAATACAATATTTTAAACCTCCATACCTCTTTAATTTTCAATAAAATCCAGTTTCCTTATGCACAATGCTCTATTTATACTTGTAGACTATCCACAATATTCTCTTTCATGTCTTATCATTTGAGATTCACTTTTAGAATAATTAGGACATATGTAATGAGACTAAAAACATTTGAATAAATAATTTTACTCTACAAAACATAATTACAACACCAATTATACTTATTTTATTGATCACTTTACATAGTATTACATACAAAATATAGGCCTAAAGGCCTTCACTACGCCTCTTCTACCACTCACTCCTTTTGATTCATCCTTTTATTTATTTTTTTAATTTTTTTAGGATCTTATATTATATTTTAAAACTTATCTCTTTGTAACAAATTGTCCTAATTGAGGTTTGGTTCCATAAATCACTCAACTAGTCTTTATGCCTAATAACTATTCATTATTTGGCTTCCTTCAACATAACCCAAGCTTATAGATGAGGCTTAATATGAGATTTATATTCAAAATAGGTGAAATAACTCTATAATATGTAATTAAGCATATTATAACTATTCTCAATGGTTTAACCCTTTTATAACTTGTCACAAACCTTCATAAGAATTCACATGTTCAAATTCCTCAATTTGGAGGGAAAACTCTAATAAGCATTCTAAGACTTTTTGTAGATCATATAAGCCCTCTTAGACCTCCAATAACTATGATAAAATACTATTTTATGTTATTTACATAATATAATTGAATTTTTCCTAATTTTCCTACATTAGTTATCATCATATCTATATGTTGATAGTCATGATTCAATACCAGTCATGATTCGATACTAGGGAATATTTTGTGAGTGGAATTGACTTAAATTTTTACATCTGATTTCTGTAATGAAAACTTTGGGTAAAATAACATTGTATTTATACTATACTTTTTAGTTTACATGTGTATGTTGATGTCATAGTAGATAGAGGATTGGATTCCATGGTCTATATGAGTGATGAATTATTAGTGATTATACACGTGTTTTGGTTAGTTTTTTGATATCCACACTGTTCTTATTTTCCTCTCAATGAGGGGGAAGGCCACTCCTAGTGGGGAGGTGTGTGAGATAACATTGACCTCTATGGTTGGAAGTAAAGAATTCAAATTACACTCTCCATATATTATATGTTTAAACCATTTGGGATCACACTTAGGCTATATATATGGATCAATGAGGTGTTTAGGAAGATATTTTTTGGACTATTGTACACATTATATTGTATATTTGACTTTGTACTAAAATGTAACATATATTTTATAATATTATTTGATGTATATTTAGCATATTAGTGGCTATGATAAATGTAATTATGTTTAAAAATTATGACAATAATGATACAATTTTATTTATAATTGAAATGTGGATTTATATGAGTGTTTTCTGTACTAGATTATTTACCCTATAAATTTAATGTAAGATATTCATATTTTAATATAATTTAGATTGTTTAGAAACTAAATGAATGATATTATTATCTAGTGGTTTAATACATTTCTAAAATTAATGATTTAGATGCATTTAGTAACCAGTCAAAAATCTTATAGACAATTGATGATGATATTATAAGTGCAATTTATGTATTTAAAAAAATAGTGTAACTATTAGTAAACCCAATGGGTTTATAACATATTACAATATGAATCAATAGATATAATGCACATGAATACAATAAAATAGAAAATAAAGGTATGATGGGTTATATAAGTAGGGGTTTTAATAATTGTGTGGGGTCCCAATTATACTTTGTTGTTCATAGATTAGTGTCAACCTAATATTTTAGAGCACTAATTATAGAGGTTAAATCGTACATGTGGCTTTTTATCCCATCTTTCATGGTAAAGTGAGAGAAAGTTAATTATGAAAATACACTCCTCCTAAGCACAAAAATTATATGACTAAAGATGATTTCTACTTTATAAAAAAGGAACTCTAAGCATTTCCAATACACTATGAGATACATGGAATCTAATTTATGTGTTTAGTTCTACACAATGTTTTGATAATCTGGGATGTACCACTCACACCATGGTGTCCATAAAAAGATCACTACTTAACCCATAATGATAGTCACTAAGTAATTTTATAACTACTAGAACAAAATTTTGTAAAAAAAAACAAGTAAAATATAAAATATAGATAAAATAAAAATTGAAAGATTCTTTGGTACAGAGATCAATAATTAAAAATAGAGTTATAAATAAAATGATTTAATGTCAAATGTTACTGTTGACCAAATTTGACTTTTGGTCAAATTTGGGCACCCCTAGGCAAAATTATTGATTTTAAACATTTGAATGGGTCCTAATATGTTTGAATAGGAATTATAATTTTTACATGATGTCACTTAAGGTCACATTAGCTTTTGTCTTAGTTACATTAGTATTTTTGTCCATTAGGAGTCATTTTATGAGCTTTTAAAGGTCATTAAATAATTTGGCCTGGTTACCAACGTGAATATGTGTCCCACCTTCATTAAAAATGTCAAATAATTTATTTTAGGTATCAAGAGTGTCAGTTACCTCTAAAATTTTCAAGTTGTTCAATCGAAATCACATAAATCAACTAAAAAAGAGGAAAAATAGCACTTGTACAAATTTTTGGGAAGTGTGCCACATCAAGATGATCATGGGTGGTATCCTCATATTTATAAAACTCATTTGTATTCTTTTTTTGATATGGAATATCAATTTGGATGCCAAAATCATTTGACACATTTCTTGCTCCTCTTGTCAAACTAGAGTAACCCTTAGGTTTTTGCTCATTATAGGAAGCACATGCATTGTCAAAAATTTTTTTTTTTGAGGTTGTTTTAAAAATAAATAACTTAATTTTTATATAATTAACTTGAATAATTATCAACTATTATTTATGAACAATCGCTAACAAGTTCACTATACATATTCGATAGTTGTTTGGTGCAACCTATAGGTTTTGCTCCATTTATACCAAATATGTATGAACTAGTTATTGGTGTTGGCTCTAGAGGATGTTTTATTCCTTATAATATTGTCTCAATTCTATTTTTAATTTATTCATGAGGTTTTGATGACCAAAATTGGTCTATCATGTAAGGAGATACCACCAGGTGTAGTTCCAACTAAGATGTCTCTTGCTTGCTAAGTTTCTTCCCTTGAAAAGGGTCCATAAAATTTGGATAGAGTTTCTCATAATTTATTGGGTAATATCATGGTATCCTCTCACATTTTTATCTCACAATGACATTATATAAGTAGCTTAAAAGCTTGTTTTTTCTTCATTTGTCAACTTCATGCTTAGTTCAGTTGAATTCCATGCATAAGCTTTTTCATTCTATGTATGAGGTGGTAGTGGAGTTTTTTTTTTTGTTTTTTACAAGGTTTTAATAGTTTAATGAGGTAATTTTATATGTTTTAGAGAGTGAAAAGCTGGATCACATGCTCATATACCATGTCAAACACTACTTTATCACATATGTATAGGTTTTTCCATGTTGTAAAAGGTGTTTTGAAGATGGTTCCATGTTTAAAAGGATGGATAGAAAATGTTTTAATATTTACTATGGAATTTGCATGGATTTTATCTAGTCCACCACCATGTTTACCATAATTCCATGCTATGCCCACATATTTGAACCAAACATGCACTTGTAGGCTCCTTGATGACATCATCCTAAGGTGGATGACATGGTAATGAGGTCAATAATTTTAGGGATGAAGGATGAAAATATGTTTTTAAGTTTATAATAAGTATTTTGAGTCCATTATTACACTCTATTTCACACCTTCCTAAGAAAATGTCCTACTCAATCATATGCTCACCTACATGAGGGCTTAAATAAGGGACTGAGATGTTTTATGAGTGTCAAAGCTTGTAATGAGACTATATTTATAACCCTTGAATATTAATGAGAAAATTAAAAACATGTTTTAAGTGATATAATGAAAAACAAGTGATGAGAAGCCTTTTTAAGGTGATGACTAAATTTTATGGGAATCAATCCCTATTTTGAGCAAATAAAGGCCCATGAGTTTTATCAAGATGGCATATAATGTGGTTGTGGTAAATTTTGGAGAAAATAAGTTTATAAACCTTGTATCCCTATAATATTAATAAAACTATGACAAATATTGAAGTCAAAAAGTAAAAGGAGATAAGTTTTTGAAGGCATTTAATATGCCTAAGAAAAAACTGAGATACTTTATTGAAGTCTACAGGTCTAAAGAGTAAATGACCTTTTTTTACTTAGAAGAAGAAAGCTTGGACATTGAGATGGGATAAGATGTTTTAAATAAATGATATGAGGTTAGGTGTTTTAAATCACAAGAAAAGATATGAAGGTTTCCTTGTAATCCCATAAATGCATTGAAATGTACCTTATACAAAATATGCATACCTACATTAGGGTTAGGTTAGCCACTCCAACTTTGATTACTATTTTATGATTTAGGATACTTAAAGGTCGAATATAAGATAAAACATGTTTCATAGTAACCTAAAATTATTTCAATGTAAAATTAAAAAATCATGAATAGGGCCATTGAGAAATCCACCATACACCTAGAGGTTAGGTGATAGGGAAAAATGTTTACCTACAGCCTGACAAGTTAGATAGTGAGTTTTGATGCTTGATTGTGTTTTGAAGGGAATTTCAAGGCATTAACTAAGTATAATTAAAATATTGTTACCTTAGGATATTTATTGAGTATTCACACACAAAATATACAAATTTTCTTAGAGCCATCTTGACTTAGAGGTCAAGTTAACAAGGCAAAATCAACACCTACAACTGAGCATTAGGATAGGGTTATAGGCAAGGTGTCTAAGTGGATTTATTTGCCATTAAATTTTAATACAAGTGATATTTTTACCTCAAAATATAAATTGAATATTATCTAAATCTAACACATGATCTAAATGATCTCATGGTGACCTACAGGTAGGCTCAAAAGGGGTTAAATGTCTCAGTTAATTGAGAGAAAGTAGATAGTGGTCTATTATGATATTTTAGTAATGTTATAGGGGAATTAATGTGATTATAAGTGAAATATAATTTTGGTGATATAAATGGGTGTCTATGATGATACTCTAATATCAAAACTAAGCCTAACCACTAAAATTAAGCTACAAGTAAGGGGCCTCAAGTTACGTACAAGTAGGAACCCATTTTAGGTTGTTTAGAGTGTACTAAAATGGTGAATGAAGCTCATTAAAATAAATTAAAATGAAAATTATATATATATATATATATATATATATATATTAAAATTTAATTTATGTCATTAAACCCTTTAATGGAATAAATCAAGTTCACAGACGTTCTCAAACCCCTATTTTGAGCTGCAACAGAGTCTAGGCAAGCAAAGGCTAAAATGCAACATGAACTTCCTAGAGAGGGAAGGAGAGTTAAAATAAATATAATATAGTTAATAGTGATAAAATATATTAAATAACATGACCAATACATTACTAATGTGCTCAAATTCCCTCCCCACTTGGCAAATGGACTACAATCCATAAAAGCAAGCTAAGAGGCACCCTTGCCAAAAGAACAAACATGAAGAATCATGTAGAAAAAAGGTTTTGGATGGTTTAAAAATATAAATGAGCATAATTTAAATTTTGGAAATTATTTTTTACATAATATGCATCACATTAGCTTGTAAAGGTCATCCATAAGGGGATTTGGACAAAAATGCAAGAAAATAGGGGTTTTATCCCCTTTTTTAGGAATTTTGAGTTGGTTAGGTACCAAAATGAGGGATTCTAACCTTGAAATTTTGTATATATCCTCATTATTACTTTATATAACTATTAAATCTATAATTTTACCATGGGTTTAATGGATATATCTCTATATTTAGTCTTAGAGATCAGCCACTCATGAAAATTAGAACTTTGGTCTACCAAACAAAAGATGGAAAAATGAGTGAATGACCTAAGATGAGACCATGGAATATTAAAATAATTTTTTTTAATGTGTATTTAGGGTATAATAATTCTTAGTAACACTCAAATATGCTCCAACCCCTCAGAGTGACCTGATTACACATGCATATAGTCTAATTTGGCAGGGTTCCACTAGGCCAAGTTGGCAAAAGAGAGAAAAAGTGATGAAAGGAGTGTTGGAGAGGTTATGTTATGGATTTTTATATATTAATTAATTGTGAAAATGTGTAATAATACATAATAATCATGTTATATCATCCAAAATGAGCCAAACTTGTAGAGGGTGTGCTAAGCCCAATAAGCCCTCAAGAAATCTAGAACCATTTTGAGGTCTACCTCTATGTCTAACTCTTGGAAAGATATATGGTTGATTAAAACATTATTATAAGGTTAAAATATACATGTTTAATATTTTTGAGTTAAAATAGACCTACATGCAAGCAATTTATAGCCTTGACACAGTCTAAACATGTAAAATGAGAGGAAAACAAGGTCGATGGGTGTCTCCAAGTACTCATATTTTTTCTAAGGCTATGCATGGGAACTAGAGTGATTGAGAGAATTTATTAGGGTCCCTTGGAATAAATTTTTTTGAATTTTTAGTTAGTTTCAATGTTCAAGTTTTATGAACAAAACTTAAGACCTAGAACTGCCTAAAACCCTATTAAAACCTTGGTTATGACTTAATGAGGAAAATGAGTTTGGAGAGCCACCACAATCACATAGTTTGGAAATAAAAAATATTTTATCATTGATATGACTTACTTGGGATCTCACATATGCAAAATATGTGTATGGAACTATACAAACAACATGAAAAATAGTGTTTTTATCACCATTTTTTATGTTTTTTAGGTTATATGAGGTTTGAGAAGATGAAATAAACTTTGGAGGGAAGATAAATACATATTATAACTACTTATGATAATTTTATTCTATGTAAAAACCTATAATTTTCCTAAATATAACTCACTTTTTAGCCAGTCAAAACTGGCATGGTGAACTTAAGGGTGAAAAGTGTGGAAACCTTAATTATATGTCCTTTTAAGGTGAATTTGAGTAGTATAAGGCCATGGATAATATTTCCTGGTGTATTTAACTCCATATTAAGGATTTTAATGTTAATATAAAGGTATTTTTGAATAAAAATGTGAAGGGTGGCAGAAAAGGGAGTTTTTAAGACTATAAGCAATGATTGCTTCTTCCCAAGAGTTTCCAAATGAATAAGATCAGAACCAATGCATATAATTTCATGATTTAAGTCCTTACCTCTCATACTAAGCATAATATATATCCATAATTAGTGGTGGGATGTTAAAATAGATGCAAATTATGAAGGCAATTTTTTGTGTCAGGATTGAGAGTTCTATACCACTTTTCACAATTTCCATGTCTTGTGTGGACAATTGGACTTATTAACATTGCATGGATCATTTAATATATCTTATCCATTCATTTTTAAATTATTTTTTCAAGTTTAAACATGTTAAAGTGACTTTTGGACTTCCTTTACATTACCTATCTCTTAGAAGCTATAAATATGTATTCTTTTGACTCTTTTGGGCAGCCTCCATTGGTTAATGGGGAAAATATTACCAAATTTATACATGAAGGACTCTTGGATAAATAGATAAAAATAATTTTTAAATCACATGCTATACCATTGGGTGTTTATTTCAATCTTTCTAGTCTTGTCTAGTGTACGTTATTCTTTTCTAGCATGTTACTCTTGATTGTTCTCCAATGTGTAGAAGAGTGATTGTTACGGGTTTTTAATAGTATTTTTTTTTAAGTGTATAGGTGTTATAAAAGTGGTGAATTATTGTGTTACCAAAATTAATCATACATTACCCTCTTAACCATTCAAGTACCTACTGAACCTAGCTTATGAAATATTGAAGTGACATTTCAGCTTGACTTGTGAGATTTGAGTGAAGGAAATCTTGTTTAGCTTTAAGTAGTATAAATTCAGTCAAAAGGAGAGAATTAATATTGGTGTATCACATTTTTTTTTTTTTTTTTTCTTATCCTCTTTTCATCCAAAGTTGATAAGTATTAAATTACTTCAAAGAATGCATTAAAGCAACTAGCCCTTCTAGAGTTTCATCTCAACAAATTACCACCCACAGCAAGAGAGATGTCTCCATTGTGCCACATGGATGAGAAGATCTAAACAAATCCTCAAAGGGTGTAAATACAAGTGTCAATAGTTACCCAAGGTGATAAGGTAATTTATTAAGTGTTAGATTAAATATAATTTTCAAAAATATTGAGTTGTGTTGTCATATTTATATCCATGGTTGACATTTTTCTTTAAATATCAAGAATTGATAAAAATTTATATGAAATCCTAGGACAAAAATCAATAAAACAATAATAATTATTAAAATAAAATTATAGGTTCAAAAAATATTTTATATGTTTATTTTGATTCACCAATGAAATGCAATAAAACACTAAACTATTGAATTATTGATTTAATTTACATAATATAAAAAATAGAATTGTACAATATAAAAAAATATAGAATTTGAAAGGAGATATAAATAACATTAAACATTGAAATTCACAAACCTAGATTGAATATAATTTCTGATAATAGTGAAGACAAATATATGATGTAAAAATGGCTAAAATGGTATGTGAAATATGTAGAAACCAAAAAAATGATTTTGTGATGCACTTGGATAATGGCACACTAGGTGGACATGGGTGGAATACAACTTTGTTTTGGTTTCAACAACATTTTGGTTTAATGTACTATTAATTTTTATGTTTGGGTGCCTATGGCTATTAGAGATGGTTGAATAATTGAGGCATGATCTAATTTGATGTGTGAAATATATGCAGAAAGAAAAACCTAGTCCCTACTAATAAACCAAATATAATATCAAATACCAGAAGGGAGAATTAGATCAAGAGAATAATTAAAATATCCTTAGAAAACCTCTTGTAATATAAGTCTTGCCTACATATCCTAAAAATACCCCATTCCAATGTAGTTATACCTATTAAAGTGAGTGTGTGAGTCTTGATATTTTTTATATTAATGCAATAAGTAAATTGAAATGAATGTTTGACAATGAGTTCCCTTGACCTGAAATAAAATAGTTTATGACTTAGCTTGTGATTTATAGAATAAATCAGAATTGAAATTGGAAAGATTAATTCCATTTTACTTAATGTGTAATAGAATTTCCATGTGATTTATAGCTGTGTATTAAATGACCTTGATGAGATTATATAGATTAATATTATGAATATATATGTTAGCTAAACCTAATAAAGTGTGGGAGGGCCAATATGAAACATCTCAAATTTTTAAACATACTATTGGATCATAGGGGAAAAGGCTAAACTAGTGTAAGAGATTGGTCTATGGCCTTATTGTTATAGTATGATCTTGTACTTTAAGGACAAATATTTTTGGGATTTGGATGATAGGAACCTGTAATAAAAATGGGTAAGCCTAAATGATGTTTATAGTAATTGAAATAAAATAAATGGAATAGTGAAGTCTCTCATTGAAATTTTAAGTTAGAAAAATGGTGAATAGACCAAGTAAGGTAAGTATGTCAATATTAAACATTTTAAAACACTTCATTAAATTTGAGTGTCTAATTTTCATGTCTTCCTTTTTTATCCAAAAACTATTCAATATTTCATAGATGCATTTATATATAGTAAAGCCAAAATAATATTAGATTGTATGTTATATTACAGATCGATAGGTAAAATTTTATTTTAACTACAACTTAGAACAACTTTCAATTTTATTTTTTAGTACATATATCATATACAACGTAAATAATCAACAATCATCCACATTTTCATAGACAACCAAACAAATAAAAATTGCTTTTAGAACCATTTTACCATCTTGCATGATAGGAAAAACCATTAAAAACATAGATCATAACCTAAATAATAATTATTTCATTTTCATATCAAATTTAGTTGCATAAAATTTTCATGTTAATCAAGCGCTAAAAATTTTCATTTAGCTTTGCACCCCAAAAATAAATCTTACAAATTTGTAAATTATAATGCACATGCTTAAAATATGAATATAGGATTATTTTTTCATTTTCATATATAGGGTTGAAATAATACATTATAATATAATGCATTCATATCAAAACACAAAAACAAAGGCATTCATTATAGCGAATGTAGATAATTGTTTTCAGTCTTTAAAAAATGAAACATACAAAAATAACAACTACATTAATTAGATTAATTTTAATTTTGTTAGCATTGCATGCATAAATGTCCAAAAATAGAACAAAAACAAAATATTTTACTTCATTTAATTTCATTAGTTTTATTTACAAGAATATCATAGTTTTTTTATAAAAAAAATGAAGGCTTTTTTAGATGTAAACAAGCCAATAAAATCTTACCAAATAAAACTTTCAAAATTAAAATTAGAAAGTACACATTTAATTTTTTAAATGACATATCATATATGGTTTAAAACAATAATCATAAAAAAATATAAAAATGCTTTTAAAACTTCAAAAAAAATGTTTTCTTTATGCTTCAATGATGTTTCCTAAACAATCACATTTTCATGGTGTAAAAACATTTTCCAAAGTACCAACTACTATATTAGAAATCAACATTCAAAGTGACATTGAATCAAAACATAGAATTAAAGTATTTCACTCTAATACCATTACTAAAATTATCATTAGTCAAATAGATTTTTTTGATGAGCCAACATAGCTTCTAAAAGCCCAAATAGTGAGATAAATCCAATATCTAGAACACAAAGCCAATAACTTACAAATATAATTATCTACATTTTATCCTCAGCTCGAGTGTCATCATATTTAATTAACCATGGTGAATGAAATTTTACTATAATATCTAATTTGGTATATCATCAAAATACCTAGAGTCATCCAACCTAATTTCAACCAATTCCTAGAATCTAGTGTACACTAAGAGCTTCAATACCTTGTCCTCTTTAACTCTAGAGATTATTTCAATGCCATCACATCTAGATTCATTTACATTAATGATAATTTTGATTGATTTTAACTATTTTTTTTCAACATGAACATCCTCTATTGCTCATTACTCAAAACCCTATGCTAGTAGTTTGTCCTAACCATCAAAACCTTATAGTTATTCCTATTCAAATCCTTGAACCAAATTGACCCAATGAATCAAGATAATATACCAACCATTACATAATAAATTCATCACATATCTTACCTAAACATCAAGAATTATAGTGTATAAAATTTAGAGTGTCACTTTTCACTTTTATACATACCCTTATGATCATGTATGTCTAACTATGGATGATTTTGCCCTAATGTGTCAAGTTTGATCATTTTAGGGTTTCACTTTCTAGTTTTTATTTCACCTATTTTTTATGTATTATTACTATACCTATACTTTTACTTCATTAATGTGATGGGTATAATTTTAAAAATATGTGAATCTCCTCTTTGACCTAGTTTTCCCTCGAAAACAAAATAAATAATTATGAAGTAAAGTTACCATCAACAAAACATTGGAAGGTGTGTTTCCCAAATTAAAAAATCAAATGTCCACATAGGTATATGTCTATGTGAATGTAATATCTTTAGGAAGGGTTTTTGAACCACCTCTTACCTAAAAGTAATGATGTATATAAATGAAGTCTAATGCCCTCCTTTGGCACATGGGAGATGTAAAGAGACCAAGATAAGATGAAAATATATCAATCACATAATTTATTTAATTCATAGCTTGAGTGATGCTTGGATCTTTGATATTTATAAATGTCTTATGATTGAATCTAGATACGTACTTCTTAGATGATTTTTTATTTCCTAAATGAAAATGATTAAAACTTGTATATATAGGTTGACCTAGAATAACTTATGTGCATTAAATAATTTTGATAATCTATAAAATCAAGATTAAATGTACATGAATAATGACTTTTGGATAATTAACCCATGAAATGAAAAGTGACATACCTATAACTATATAATAATGTGATATATAAACCCATATAAAGTATGGGTTTGACCAGGAGACAGGTTTATATTTGTTTTTGAAATAGGGTTGGATAACAACTTTATAAGTTATTTTAGGATAAATACACCAATTATATACCTAATGTGGGTTGGGTGTAATCTTAGAAATAGGCCAAATGTACAAGTTTTTCAAATGAGATAAATTGGAGTAAAACACTAAGAATGGTGTTCATGTGCCAAATTTAGGTGTTTACATTAAGTTCCCATATTTATACATGTGATGAAAACTCATGTGTATTAAATTATAAATGTAAATAATTTAAACATTCACCTTCACTTACCTAAGGAAGGATTATTTTTTTTATGCACACTCCAATTGAGATTAAATCCACACCATATAACTAATGTACCTAAAACAATTTTGAAATGCTCTATGTAGTTAAATTCTCATTATATGTTTTATTTTTTTAATATTTTACATCTTGATTTTGAATTTTAAAATAGTTCATAAGAACAAATACTCATGTTTGTTATCACTCAAAATACCAAACTAGCAAGACTTTTGACACCTTATAAAATGTAACCAAGACTTCTCTAGGAGCATTTAAAAACCCAATCCACTTCTTTATGAATATATTATATAAAATTTTCCACTCAACCACTTTTATTTTATATTTTTATGTGTTTGATAATGCTATGATATGTGTACCCATTTTGAGGTGAGGGATGGATAAAACATATTGTAATCATTCATTTCAAAATAAAGGTTTAAAAGGTTAAAGTGTGATATAACCCTAGAAAAATAAGGATGTTGAGTCTTTCCATCATTTAAAAGTTTTTCATATATCACATGTTAGGGGAAAAAAATTAGACAACATGTGTTAATTACTAGAAACATATGATTTTATTTTTTCCACAATTGTAATATTTTGAAAATTTTGAAGTTGATTTTTTCAATTTATTTATGCCACATAGGATCATGTAAATTTAAATATAATTTAGGAAATATAATATCATAAAAAACACAAATCACTAAGGTAGGATTCCTCATTTGGAAACAAAAAATACAAAGCAAATCTTATGACCTTAAATGTCATAATCAAGTGCCTATTTGGGCTAGATAAAGTAATGATAATGCACAAAAGTAACATGTTCCCATAGATGCATGTTGTAAACCATATAAACTCATACATCATGTAAGTATAACATAAAATCATGACAAACACCATGGAAAATATTATAGTATAGTAATATATTGTACTCAAGTTAGGACCACACCGTGACCACACCCAAGTTAGTGAAAAAACATTCCATGACTTAACTCACACAAGAAATGATGATAAGAGGATAATGTAAGAATAATAAAACACAAACAATAAAATGGATGGACACTTAATAAAACACTCATGTATAAACAACCAATGTAATAATGTAATAATCACAATGTACAATATCCATCTAATAAGATATGTATAGGATAGTAGTAGGAGATGTAGTAACCTAACTCAATAATGATAAAGGTAAATCAAGGATATATATCACTATGTAAAAATCTAGTACAACAAAATGCCCCAAATATAGAAATGTTGCCTTTGAAATTGGCCCCTCCAAGATGTGGCCACATAGTGTGAAGTATAATATTTTTTAACCTATGAATCAACATATCTTTCACAATATAAAATATAATGGATAAAAATGTAAACACCATGCACAATTAAAACATATAGCATAGGTAATAATTTAACATGTATAAGGTAATGATTGTGGATTATTTATTTATTTATTTATTTAAATTGTCTATTGTTTATATGTTTCTACCCCTATATTGTAAAAAATATTACCTATGTATGCATCAAACATGATAAGTATATTGTGATAAATTGTATAAATTTTATACTGAATATCATGATATATGTAATGGTACAAGACAAATATGTAATATAGTTACCAAAATGTATTATAAAATCAAGATGCCATGAAATATACTACAACCAAAGTTAGATGGCATGTCCAAACATAAATTTTATTATGAGTTAAGGATATTGATGTACATGGCAAAGACCTCTTTCCCACCCCCCTTCTCCCCACGCCCCAACCCCCCCGCCCCCCACCTCCCCACCATTATTTAAATGCTCAAAATCAATGATAAAAAAAATACTTCAATATATATTTTGAATCCAATAATATGTAGTACCAATGTATATATGAATAATACATGGCACCAATACCCCCATAAGAAAATATGTGTTATGTACACAAAATTGGAAGATATAGTAAAGTGAAAAATGCATATGAAAATCAAACAATAACAAGATGTAAAGGGTGATAAAGACATGAAAGTCCCAACTAATATAATAAGGAAAGACATTTAATTAGTATCTCCTACTAAATTTTTATATTTTAATCAGGAGAATGCATAGAATAATCTTTGAGAACCCCATGGCAATATTATCCTAAAATAATGCTCAAAGGAAACTCATAATATGTCAATGTGAAAAATTGGTGGGTAAGATGCCCTTAAATGCATTGGTGTGTTTATATATGTAAAAAATAAATATAGCTATTGGGTATGATTCCCACATAGGCAAATATATATGATCATGTATGAAACCATGATTTTGATTTCTAGCTATATATGTAAATAGAATATAACTAGTATAGGAAATCATGGTGTTTCAAAATAAATAAAAGAAGAAAGGCTAGAAAACTAAAATATATTAGATGAGGAGACTCAAAGCACATATTGACCCACTCAAAAATCAATTAATGCTATGAAAAAATGCCCCAATAATTATGTTTTCATCATGGAATAATTTTTTTTAGTGTATTTGTTCGTTATGAAGTTTTACAAAATTGTGAAAAATTATTCATGTGCAATTTGTTGACACACATGTTCATGTTATTCCATGTTATTTGTTATGAAAGGATCCATTTATGAGTATTTCAAATTTAATCCATTGGCTCATGGAAAGCTAATAAGGATTCATTTAATATTTACACATTATGTAATAAGTTATGATGTGTAAGCTATAACATGTTCGTACATTGCAATCATGAGATACATTTAATAAATGTTGTTCACTATGGTGTGTTAAATGATGTTAGTGGGTGTAACACACTTAATGTAGGTAAGTGAGTCTTACTCTATATAATAATTTTCCTAAAATTATTGGAGGTTGGGTCCATAGTAGAGTTGGAGAATAAGTATGTGTGATTTTTTTGAGAGTTAGGACAAACTTGAAAAGACTATGACTTAATGAGTAGAGATATGTGGATATAATTTTGGAACACTTATCATTGTGATATTCTATTGTCATTGTTGGTACTTTGCCTTTTTTATTTATTGTTTCTAAAATCTAGTAAATATTCAAGTTTTTTTTCACACATTTTATTGCATATTATTTTTTATATTTTGAGGGTTATGTGATTTAAGGAATGTCTTAACTGAGAACCATAATTACAACTAATCATTTATTATTTGAGGTTATATAATCCCCCATACTTATCTTATTATCTATCCTAAGGAATTTTATATTGATTCTAATGAGGTTGTGCTTATAATTTTTTTTAGGATTACTCCTTTAACCTTATCCTTGAATGCATCCCATGGAATAATTTCTTGAACAATGTCCCTCTTAACCTATTACACATTAAAACTCATAGTATATATTTTTAAAAAAACTCTTTTCCATTTCCATGTATGCTTAATAAACACCATGTATGTTGTGATCTTCACTTAGTGCTTCTTCATTAAAATTGTAGTTTTTTCATTCAAATATGTGCACTGCTTCTTCACTATTGACCTCCATGAAATTAACTCATTCATTATAATCTACCTATCCATAATTCATGTTTCTTCTATCTCAAGGTTTTTTTATCTCCTTAATATTTTAGTTCTCAGTCTTTAACAATGTGTCAACATAATCTAAAAGTTTCCCAAAATAATTTAAAACATGCATTACAATGTTTACTCTCTTCTTAAACTATTTGAGTAGTCCTTTTAAATTCTTGGCATGTTTTACCCAGGCTTTCTTTGTAACTTTAATTTTTTTTCACATCTTCCTTTTAAAGTCACGTAATTACAACTAATATAGTCTAGTGAAAAAACTTATAAATACTTTCATCAATATTATCTAGTGGATACATCACATTCATATACATATTCTATATAAATTTTCATTTTGTTTTATATATGGTGTTTATCTTGTTGTCCATTTTCCCCACCATGCACACAAATGAGTCTCTTCTCCAATTATTCATTTTCTTCATTTTATAAATTTTATTTTTCCACATTTGTAAATAGTTGTAACAAACCTAAACATAGTTTCCATATGACCATTTTATGTGAATAAAAATTGATATTATTTGATAAATATTTAGGTTCAATTTTCAATGTTATGTCCTTCATTGGAAATTTGAATGTTGGATCAACTTCATACACATCCAACAAGTTTTGTAATTTTTTTTACTTCCTCATTTTTCTCATCTACATCATTCATTTGTCTTTCAACTTCTCCTTTAGACCTAAAATTAATCACATATATATTATATGAATTTGATTCATTTATTCTAAGGATATATTCCTCTTCACCATCTTTTTAACTAACCTTCATGCACATTTACTCTTTTTTTGTCTTCTAAGTCTCTTACAAGATTATTTTTAGATGATTTACTATAAAAATTATCTTATATATCTTATTATTACTTGGTTCATTCATGTCCTCACTCTTTTTTTATATTATTTTAATTTTAGTTCACATCCTTCACTATATATGGTGTCTAATAAATCTTATCAACACTCACCTTTTCCTCAAATTCATATTATGACAACTCATATTCCTCCTCCATTACCTAGATCTTATAATCCTTTTACATGCTATCATTATTTTTACTATTATCTATTATGTCATTCAAATTTTGTCTTTTATTTGTATACTCAAATTTAACAACATAGTTCTTGATTACTTCTCATTTTTTTGGCTCATCCATCCATGTGGGTTTGACATAGAAAATATTTAAAATTCCCACCAATGAACATTTAACTTAATTGAAAAAACAAATATGTGAGTTTAAAATCCATAATATCATCTCCATAATCTCAATTTCCTTAAATGTCTATTTTCATAACCATGATCATGATTTTTTTTATATGGTTCCCCTCCTTATCCACCTTATTCACATTGATAATTTCCTATGTGAATCTATCTAATCTAAAAAATTATCTTTCCATGTCATGTGAAAACACTATAAAGGGAAAATTTATCCAGGTTTAATATTTACCATTGATCTAGGCAACAAGTCAGGTGATAATTCGCGTGACGGTTCTACCCCAATTGATGATGAAACTTCTGGGAGCCATAACTTTTGTACCATAGCTCTGATTGACTCCCCTTTTGAACCATTGGAAAGATAAGAATGAGGAGAACATGGTGATATGGCACATAGATCCACTTAGTTATTTTTTTACACATAAAAAAAAATGAAAGTTTCTCAAATTTTAATTTTAGTAGTGCACTCTAAAAATAGTAAGTTTCTAAAAATAATAATTACTTAAATTTTGTATTGTTTTAAATCATGGAAGTCAAACCACTTCATCTCCCTTAGATTTCTGACCTTTCACGTCCTCCTCTTGCTTTCAAAATGTGTATAAATGAGGATGTAACCTAAAATGGAAACTAGATATCTCTTCCTAAAGATAAGCATATGGTTGTATTGAAATCTTGAGTAATAAAACATCATTTCTCAGAGAATTCATTGTTATTATGTTATTTTCATGTTGAAATATCTATCAATCAAAAATTTTGAGTTTTAGATCAGTGGTATCAAAGTGGTTTGTCTTGAGAGTGTATGATCCTAAGGATGGGGTCAAGCTATAAGAAGCTTGGGTGGAAAATAATAGAGCTTCCAAACTATCTACCTGTTCACTCTTAATGAATTCAAATGGAAGATGATACCAAGACATATGATCCATTCAAGGAAATGGTGAATGAATCCCTTCAATGGAAATAAACATAGATGCTACAAAAATTCATCCAAATTCTCCAATAAATCTTGATGGGAATTTAAAGCTCTTCATTTGCATTTCTTGGCTCCTCATCCATGGAACATCCTTTCAGTGCCTCAACACCCTTCAAGGTTTATGTGAATTTTCATATCCCTACATTTGAAGGAAAATTCAATGCTAATATAGTAGAAAATTGGTTGGATCAATTGTCTTCCTACTTTCTATAAATAAATTCACCGATGGAGAAAAGATCACTTTTGCTCTTTTGAAAGCATCATTACCCATGGAAAATTGGTGGGAAGTGTACAAAAAGAGGTTCACTATACATGACACTGGCCTTAAGGTGGAGGCTACCTGGGATGATTTCATGGAAGTGGTAAAGGAAGAATATTATCCAATTAGAGCATATGATGACTTGTACATACAGTGGCAATAACTTCGCCAAGGTAAGGACCAATCTATTAAAGATTACACTGATATTTTTCATTCTCTATCTAAAATATTGGTCATCCAAGAAAGTGAGAAACATAAGAATCTCAAATATCATGGTGGACTATAATCGTAGATATGGGGGGAAATGGAACACTTTAATTTAGAAAACCTTGGTGAGGTATACAAGTTCATAGTGAAGATTACGTAGAATCATGGAAGAAAGAATACGAAGAGTCAACCTTAAAAATGGAAAAGTGACAAGGAAGGTCAAATATGAGGCCAAAATTGGAAATAAAAGGAGTTTCAAGATAATAAACCCTAGAAGGGGAAGATAGGAAAATGGTGTGATTACCACAAAACTATAACTCACTCCAAAGAAGAATTTTGAACCATCAAATCACTACTTTCTAAGTCACAATACTTGACATCTACTACTCTATCTCATACACAACTACAACCAAATATGATGAAGAAGAGATTGTAGATGTTAACCTTAATACCATAGTTGCTTCATCATAAACCCATGAGAAAAGGCTAGATGACAAGGAAAGGTTATTTCATTCTAAATTATGGGTACAAGGTAAGCCTTTACATTTCATTCTTGATAGTGGGAGTCAAAATAATTTAATCTATGTTAAATTTGTGAAATATCTAAATTTATCCATGAATCCTCACCTAAAGCCACACAATATTGGATGGTTGAGCCTAGGGAAAGACCTCTATGTCACCCATTAGTGCCTTCTTTTATATGCATTAAAACCTTTCCAAGATGAAGTCTTGTGTGATATGATTAATCTAGATGTTTTTTATGTGCTCCTTGGTCAGCCATTCATGTATGATCAACATGGTATCTATGAATCTAAACCCAAAGAATCACCCTCACTCTTATAATGCAATGTTATAAGGTACCAAAGGTACCACCTCCTACATCTATCTCCATAATTAGTGCCAAGAAATGTAAGAGACTAGTGGAGAAGACAAAGTAATTCATTCTCATGGTGGTTAAACCACAGAAATCCAAGAAGGCCAATGTTGCAGTCTTGACTACACAATCAACACAACAACAAAAGTAGATGGGATAAATCATCAGAGAATATAATGACTTATTCAAGTCACCCATAGGATTTCCACTACACTTCCAGGTAAAACATTCTATCTATTTGATCCTAGGATCACCTTTGTCTAACATTCCTATATATCATAGATCAATTTTGGAGACTAATGAGATAAAAAGATAGATTCATGAATTGATCCAAAAGGGTCACATTAGGCCAAGCTCTTCTCCTTGTGGTAGCCTGATTATCTTAGCACCAAAAAAATATGGAACATGGAGGCTTTACATTAATATTGAGCCTTAAAAAAAACCATTATGAAGAATCGCTACCCCCTCCCCAATATTGATGACCTATTGGACCAACTCCATGGTGTGAATTTCTTCACCAAAATTGATCTCAAATCCAGATATCAATAAATTCCCATCGATCCCATTGATGTCTGAAAGACTAAATTAAAATCTAAGGAGGGACTCTTTGAATGGTTGGTTATGCCTTTTAGCTTAACTAACACACTTCAAACCTTCATGAGGATGATGGATGACATCCTGTGACACTTCACCAACTCATTCATGTTTATCTACCTAGATGACATAGTGATCTATAGCAGAACATGGGAGGAACATCTAAAACATGTTTGTAAGGTGCTTCAAACTCTTTAGGAGTACAAGTTATATGTAAATCTCAACAAATGCACATTCAAGATGAAAACAATTTAGTACCTAGGGTACACTATGAATGAGGAAAGTGTTCATGTCAATCTAGATAAGATTCAGGTTATTCAAGAATGGCCTATACCAAGGACCCTCATATAACTTCACAGCTTCTTGGGTCATACAAATTTCTATCATATGTTAGTTCTTATATTCTCGCATGTTGCTTGCTTACTAACCCAAGTGACTAAAGGAGGACCTAAAGATACATTTCAATGGGGCAAAATACAAAAAAGGGAATTTATGAATTTGAAGAATAGACTTTATTCAGCTCCTATTCTTGCCTTTCTAGATTTGCATCAACCTTTTGAGTTGATGAAAGATGCCTCTGAATATGCCATGGGAGTTATCATCATGCAACATGGCCATCCTATTTCATATCATAGTGACAATTTCATTAATACAATCAAGAAATAATTGATATATGACAAGGATATCTATGCCATTATACAAGCCTACAAATAATAGAAACACTACATCTTAGGGAAGATATGGTCATCCACACTGACCATAAACCATTGGAGTTCATACAGATGTAGATCAAACTATGAAATGAGAGGCACCAAAAGTGGGCCACATATCTATAGTAATTCTATTTGACAATTAAACATAAAAAGGGGAGCTCAAATACAACCATATATTTTTTGGGCCACTCACCTATTACTACACTCACAATAATTCTTGACCTGTGTAGACATTAGACTGCCACTTGTGGTGCCTTATATGAAATAGATCCTATCTTTGCCGATACATATCAGGTGCTTCAAAAAGGTAAAAATGTTTCTAATTTCTATTGGCAAGATAATGTCCTCTATCATATGGGTCACATCTATGTTCTAGATATGGAGCAATAGAAGATGATATGTGAAGCACATTTTAGTAGGACAACTAGACACTTTGGTATATAAAAGACATTGGAAATTCTTTAAAAACACTTCTACTAGCCCCATATGTGAAAGGATGTGGAAAGGTACCTCAAATCTTGTACCCCATGTGTGATAGCCAAAAAATAAGAATAAAGGATTGTACATGCCATTGCAAGAAACCAACCAAGCCTTGGGAATCTATCTCAATGGATTTTCTCTTAGGTTTGCCCACTTCAAAACATGGCAAGGACTATATTTTTGTTGTAGTTGATTATTTTACAAAAATGGCTATCATGATTGCTTGTAATAAAAATATATTTACTGAAGAAACTACTCAACTATATTTTAGTCATGTACCACTCCATTTTGGTCTCCAAAGTCCATTATCTCATAGCGAGATAGCAGGTTCCTGAGCATCTTCTTTTCCACTCTATGGAAGATGATGGATACGAAGCTGATGAAGTCCACATCTTTTCATCCATAGATTGATGGTTAGATAGAAGTGGTGAACCACTTGATTATTCTCATTATTTAGATGTATCACTCCAAACATCCACAGACATGGGATTAGGGGCTTCTTTTCATACAACATGGATGCAATCGGGCCCTATACAGCTAGACCAAGCATAGTCCATTCCAAGTATGCTTCATGTTCTAACCTATGGCACCAATTGATATAGCCATTCCATTCTCCACCATGGAATACACACCTCATGGGAGATCTAAGGTATCAAAAGTAACAAAGGTCATTGAACAAATTCAACACATATAACAACAAGTTCATGACATCTTGGAGAAGATGAATCAAAAGTATAAGTATTGCCATGACAAACATAAGATTTAACACCATTTTGCTGTGGGTGATAAGGTTTTATTTTATCTTCAAAAGGAATGATTTGCAGGCCCAAACAAAAAAATTTAGCCTTTGTGATATGGTCCCTACACCATCGCCAAAAAAGTTGGAGAAAATGCTTTTGAGTTGAACCTACCGACCTACCTTGGTCTGCATCCAATATTCAACATGGAGCTCCTCAAACCATATCATCTACCTATGTTGGACACATCAATCATAAAAAAACAACTAGACATTGATGAGCTTGATCCATACAGTTTTGCTCTAGTGGAAGAGGATCAGATTGTGGACACCTAGATGAAGATAATAAGAGGACGCTCTATTCCACTTTATCAGTGGTCAAAAAGGGCCAGCTTAGACACCAAGGTGAGTGGCTTATAGAGAATCAAATTAAAACATAAATGCCACATATGATGAGGAATATTGATGCAATGGGGGACCATTACTTCTCAAGGAGGGAGGAATGATCTGGGCAATAATTTAGGTGACAATTAATGTGATGGTTCTACCCAATTGATGACAAAACTTTTGGGAGCCATAACTTTTGCACCATAGCTCTAATTGACTCCCTGTTTGAACCACTGGAAAGCTAAGGAGGAGGAGAATGTAGTGAAATTTCATAGATCTTTACTTAGTGGTTTTTAACCCTTGAAAACCCAATGAAATTTCCCCAAATTTTAAATTTTTAGTAGTGCAGTCTAAAAATAGTAATTCCTTGAATTTTGTATTGTTTTAAATCATGAAAGTTGAAACACTTAATCTCCCTTAAGATTTGTTACCTTCCACATCCTACTACTTTCAAAATGTGTATAAATGAAGATGTAACTCAAAATTGAAATTAGACATCTCTTCCCAGAGATAAGCATATGGTTGTATTGCAATATTGAGTAATAAAACATCTCTTCTTAGAGAATTCATTATTACTATGTTATTTTCATGTTATTGAAACATATATCAATCAAAACTATTGAGTTTTAGATCAATGGTATTAGAGTGGTTTGTCTTGAGAGTGTATGATCCTAAGGATGAGGTCAAGCTACAAAAAGCTTGGGTGGAAAATAATAGAGCTTCCAAACTATCCACCTATTTGCTCTAAATGACTTGAAATGATGGACAACACTGAGACATATGATCCCTTCAAGGAAATGGTGAATGAATCCCTCCAATGTCAACAAGCATAGATACTACAATAATTCACCTAAATTCTCCAACAAATCTTGATGAGAAATTCTAGCTCCTCATCCATGGAAAATCTTTTTAGTGCCCCAACACCCTTCAAGGTTTAGGTGAATTTTGATGTCCCTATATTTGAAGGAAAAATCAATGCTGATGTAGTATAAAATTGGTTGGATCAATTGTCTTGTTATGTTTCTATAAATAAATTCACTAATGGAGAAAATATTACTTTTGCTCTTTTGAAAGCATCATTGCCCATGAAAAATTGGTGGGAAGTGTAAAAAAATAGGTTTAGTACATATGACATTAGCCTTGAGGTGGAACCTACTTAGGATGATTTCATGGAAGTGGTAAGGGAAGAATACTATCCCATTGGAGCATATGATGATTTGTACATATAATGGTAACAACTTTGCCAAGGTAAGGACCAATCTATTCTAGACTACACTGACATTTTTCATTCTCTATCTACAAGATTGGGCATCCAAAATAGTGAGAAACATAAGACTCTCAAATATCATGGTGGACTATAATGGTACATATGGGGGTAAATGGAACTCTTCAATTTGGAAACCCTCAGTGAGGTATACAAGTTTGTAGTAAAGATTGAGCATAAGCATGGAAGAAATAATATGAAGAGTCAGCCTTTGAAATGAAAAATTGACTAGGAAGGTCAAAAATGAGGACAAAATTAGAAGCAAATGGAGTTTCAAGATAAGAAACCCCAGAAAGGGAAGACTAATTAATGGTATGATTATGAAAAAATTGGAACTCACTCCAAATAAGAATGTTGAGCCATAAAGTCACTACTTTCTAAGTCACAATACTCGACATCTACTACTCTATCTCATACACAACCTACAGTTGAAGAGGATGAAGAAGAGATTGTAGATGTTGAGTCTGATACCATCATTACTTCATCAAAAACCTATGAGGAAAGGCTAGATGACAAGTAAAGGTTGTTTCACTTCAAATTATGGGTAAAAGGTAAGCCTCTACATTTCATTCTTGATAGTGGGAGTTAAAATAATTTAATCTCTGCTAAAGTTGTGAAACATTTAAATCTATCCATAAAGCCTCACCCAAAGCCATATAGTATTGGATGGTTGATTCTAGGAAGAGACTTTCATGTTAACCATCAGTGTCTTCTTTAAAATGCAATAAAACCTTTCCAAGATGAAGTCTTGTATGATGTGGTCAATCTAGATATTTGTGATGTACTCATTGGTCAGTGATTCATGTATGATCAACATGGCATCTATGAATCATAAACCCAAAGAATCAACCTCACTCTTGGAACATGGTGTTATAGGGTACCAGAGGTACCACCTCCCACATAAATTTCCCTAATTAGTGTGAAACAATGTAAGAGACTGGTGGAGAATACAAAGCAATTCATTCTCATGGTGGTTAAACCATAGAAATCCAAGAAGGTTGATGTTTCAATCCTAACTACACAATCAACACAATAATAGAAGCATATGGGACAAATCATGAGAGAATATGATGACTTATTCAAGTCACCCATGGGAGTTTCACTACACTTATAGGTAAAACATTATATTGATTTTATCCCAAGATCACTTTTGCCTAACAATCCTGTGTATCAAAAATTAGTTTTGGAGAATGATGAGATAAAAAGATAGATTTAGGAATTGATCCAAAAGGGTCACATTAGGCCAAGCTCTTCACCCTATAGCAACCTGATTATCCTGGCATCAAAGAAAGATGGAACATAGACGCTTTGAATTGACTATTGAGCCCTAAATAAAATCACTATGAAGAATTGCTACCCCCTCCCTAGGATTTATGACTTTTTGGAATAACTCTATGGTGTGAATTTATTCACCAAAATTGATCTCAAATTTGGCTTTCACCAAATTCCCATCAATCCCACTGATGTTTTGAAGACTATATTCAAATCTAAGGAGGGGCTCTTTGAATTGTTGGTTATGCCTTTTGGATTAACTAACAGACCTTCAACCTTCATTAAGATGATGGATGATATCCTATGATCCTTCACCAACTCATTCATGGTTGTTTACCTAGATGACATACTCATCTATAGCATAACATGGGAAGCATATCTACAACATATTTGTAAGGTGCTTCAAACTCTTCAGGAGTACAAGTTATATGCAAATCTTGAAAAATGTACATTTAGGATGAAAATAATTTAGTACCTAAGGTACATTGTGAATGAGGAAGGGATCCATCTCAGTCTAGAGAAGATTTAGGTTATTCAAGAATGGCCTACACTAAGGACCCTCACAGAACTTCACAGCTTCTTAGGTCTTGTAAATTTCTATCATAGGTTTATTCTTGGATTCTCACACATTACATGGTCACTTAACCAAGTGACTAAAGGAGGAGCTAAAGCTACATTTTAGTGGGGTGAAATACAACAAAGGGAATTCGAGAATTTTAAGAATAGACTTTGCTTAGCTCCTATTCTAGCCTTGCCAAATTTACATCAACCTTTTGATTTGATGATAGATGCATCTAAATATACCATGGGATCTATCATCATGCAACATGGCCATCTTATTTCATATCATAGTGAAAATTTCACTATTATAGTCAAGAAATACCTAGCATATGACAAGGAGCTCTATGCCATTGTGTAATCCTACAAACAATGGAAACACTACATCTTGGGGAAAGAGATGGTCATCCACATTGAGCATAGACCATTCTAATTCATCTAGATGTAAAGAAAACTATGAAATGAGAAGCACCAAAAGTATGTCACATATCTACAACAATTCTATCTGATAATCAAAAATAAAAAGGGGAGTTCAAATATGGTCGTAGATTGTCTGAGCTGCCCACCAATTACTACACTCACAATAGTTCTTGACATATGTGGACATGAGACTACCACTTGGAGTGATCTATATGAAGCATATCCTCCCTTTGTTGATACATATCAGGTGCTTGAATAAGGTAAACGTGTTTCTAATTTATATTTGTAATATAATGTCCTCTATCATATGGGGTACATCTGTGTTCTAGCTATAGAGAAACAAAAGATGATATGGGAAGCACATTTTAGTAGGATAGTTGGAAACTTTGGTGTACAAAAGACATTTCCAGTTGTTCAAAAACACTTCTATAGGCCATGTATATGACAAGATGTGAAAAGGTACCTCAAATATTTCACCCCATGTGTGATAGCCAATCCAACAAATAAAAATCAAGAATTGTACATCCCATTTATAAAACCAACTAGGCCTTGGGAATCTATCTCAATGGATTTTCTCTAAGGTTTTCCCACTTTAAAACATGTCAAGGACTATATTTTTGTTGTAGTTTATTGTTTTTCAAAAATGGCTATCATGATTGCTTGTAAGAAAATAATATCTATTGAAGAAAATTCTCAACTATATTTTAGTCATGTATGGCTCCATTTTTGTCTCCCCAAGCCCATTATCTCAGATCAAGTTATCAGGTTCCTAAGCATCTTCTTTTTCACTCTACGAAAGATGAAGGATACCAAGTTGATTAAGTCTAGAGCCTTCCATCCATAGATTGTTGGTCAGATAGAAGTGGTAAATCACTTGATTTTTTACATAATTTAGATGTATCACTACAAACATCCATGCACATGGGATGAGGGGCTTCTTTTCATACAACATGGATACAATCAAGCCTTATAAAACATGACCAAGCACACTCCATTCCAAGTATGCTTCAGGTTCTAACCCATGGTACCAATTGATATAGCCATTCCATTCTCCACCATGGAATACACACCTCATGGGATATCTGAGGTAGCAAAAGAAACAAAGTTTATTGAATAAATGCAACACATCTAACAACAAGTTCATGACATCTTGGATAAAATGAATTAGAAGTATAAGTAACACCATGACAAACGTAGGATTGCATACCATTTTGTTATGGGTAACAAGGTTTTGGTTTAACTTCAAAAGGAATGACTTGTAGGCCCACATAGAAAAAATTTAGCATCTACGATATGGCCCCTACACCATCACCAAAAAAATTGGAGAAAATGCTTTTGATTTGAACCTACTAGCCTTCCTTGGTCTGCATCTAATATTCAATGTGGAGCTCCTCAAACCATATCATCCGCTTCTGTTAGACACTTTAGTCATAGTAGAATAAATATACATTGATGATATTGATCCATATAGTTTTGCTTCAATGGAGGAGGATCATATTATGGAGACCTCGATGAAGACAACAAGAGGATGCTCTATTCCACTTTATCAAGTGGTCAAAAAGGGCCAGCTTAGCCACCAAGGTGAGTGGCTCATAGAGAATAAAATTAAGACACAACTACAACACCTGATGAGGAATGTTGATGTAATGATTACCATTAATTCTCATGGAGGGAAGAATGATCTGGTTAATAATATGGGTGATAGTTCAACACTGATTGATGATGTAACTTCTGTGAGTCATAAATTTTCCATTGTAGCTTTAATTGACTCCTCCTTTGAATTGTTAGAAATATAATAATGAGGACAATGTGGTGAGATGGCACAAATATTTTCTCAATGGTTTTTGACCCTAAAAAACCCAATGTAAGTCCTCTAAATTTCAATTTTAGTAGTGTAGTCTAAAAATAGTAAGTTTCTAAAAATAGTAATTCCTTGAATTATGTATCATTTTACATCATGAATGTCAAACCACTTAATCTCCCTCAATATTGGTGACCTTCCACATCCTCCTCCTACTTTTAAAATGTGTATAAATTAAGATGTAACCTAAAATGGAAATTAGACATCTCTTCTTAGAGATAAGCATATGGTAATATTGCAATCTTGAGTAATAAAACATCTCTTCTCAGAGAATTCATTATTACTGTGTTATATTTTTGTTCTTGAAATATCTATTTATCAAAACTTCTAAGTTTTGGATCAACTATCTTGATCCTTTATATTCATCAAAGTGTTAATTTTTTTAAATTTGCCATATCTATTATATGCATAAAAAATATCTTATGCATCATGTTGTGAACTAGATGCTATGTTTAAATTACTAAATCACTTTGGCATATTTTACATATCAGTATCATTCATTTAGTATATACATTGATTCATGACATAATTTCATTCTTGTGTTATTATCCTACAAAATATTGAATGGCTAAATCTTTAGGTTCTCACCTCCTCAAGCATCATCATAACTAGATACATTCTATTAAGCATGAGATATACTGAGGGGGGGTGAATCAATATATCATATATCTTATAAAACTTTCCTTTAACCAAATTTCACTTAATCAAACATTTAAGATATGCAATAAAACTCAAACAATAAACACCACACAAGATAGAGAGAGACACTAGATATAATGTTGAAACCCAATGTGGGAAAAAACATGGAGAACAATCTCAAGTATATGAATGAGCACAAACCCAAAAAATATTCACAATCAAAGCTTGCAGGATCACCATAACCCTTTGTCGAGCACTACCCTAGCTACTATTCATGAGCACCAACCCACAAGAGCACCACACCCCTTTGCCAAGCACCAAAATAGCTACTATTCATGAACACCAACCCCTTTGCCGAGCACCAACCCATAGGAGCACCAACCCCTTTGTGTATACCACACACCTATCTCTCAATGTTGCTATCTCAACAAATGATAGATCAATACAACATCTCTTTCCTCTCTCTCACTTTTGCTATTCTAAGCTAGATATAACAAATACAAATCATATTCATCTTTCATAATTGCTCTTCTAAGATAGATATTACAATATCAAATCAACCACTATCTCTCATATTTAAAAATGGCTTCTCAAGCCTTTATTTATAGCTTTCCAAATGACCTTTGGCCTTCCCCCTTTGTGACCCTTCAATCCTCATGGAAAATGGTGCCAATCTTGGATGACCCTTCATATTTAAGCCTTTGAAAAGTCATGTGGTGACCCTTCATGACCAAAAACATTCTTCCCACTTTTGTCCTTATCTTTGGTGACTTTTCATATTTCTCAAAGTGTCCCTTCATGATAAATTGCACCCTTAATCTTTTGTCTTCACTTGGTGACTCTTGGTATTCCCCAAGATGAATCTTCATGGGAAAATGCATCCCATCCTTCTTTTGTCTTTACCCCATGGCTCTTCGACTTCTCCATGGCCCTTATTTTGTCTCATATGCAACCAAAAATATATTCATTAATATTAAATAAATATTAACTCATATTATCCAAAATATATTTATTACAAACAACATTAAATGAAATGGGGCCTTTATTACCAATAATGTTAAACCTTTGACATCAATGACAATATTTCCAACAATCTCCCCCTTTGTCATTGATGGCAACCTCAATATTGAAACTGTCACATCCTGTCACCTACACATACTATCATCTAAAAACATACAATAACTCCTTCTTACTGTAGTAACCTGTACCTATTCCCTGTACCTATTTTTTGCACCTGTACCTGTACCTATTATTCTCCTCCTTTGACATCAATGGCAAAGGGCCTACCTGGAGGTAACACTTAGCTCCCCCTCACTTGATGCTGAACATCAATGGTAGAAAGTAATAAAAATTACTCCCAACTCCTCTCGCTGATCTTTGGATGTATCCTTTGATCGTGCCTTTGAGAAGATATCTAACAATACATACACATTGTTCCCTGTCTTTTGAGCATCTGCAATCAACTCATTTTAATCTTTTCTTCTAATCTCACAACCTTCTTTATGAAACTTTAATGTATATCCTTGATCACATATTTGACTAACACTCAACAGATTATGCTTAAGACCTTCTACATATAAAACATTCTTAGTCTTAATTCTACCATAATCCAAACTCAAAGTACCTTTTTTGGCTATCTTGGTAGTGGTTTTATCTCTGAATCTCACTGTACTACCATTGATCTTCTTTAGAGATATGAACTTAATTTTTATCACCTATCATATGCCTCAAACATCTGCTATCAATTAACCATGGCTGATCTTTACCTCTTATATGCAGAGATGTCTGAACCATCATAGAATCTTCATGTTGTTTCTTTTGCCATGAACATGTCTAAACCTTCTCCCTGATGAATGGAGCTTTGAGACTCTAATCCTTCTTCTTGATGAATGGATATTTAAAGCTCTAATCCTTCTTCACTGACTCAAACATTTTTCTACAATACTGATATATGTGTCCGAAGTTGTTGCACTCGTAGCATACTATAGTCTCTTCATCAAATCTTGATAGAGGAGCAAAAAAGTTGTGGCTTCTGCTTGACTCTACTTGACTTTCCTTCTCTTTATTTCTGAAATTGTTATCTTTTTTTCTACATTCTAATTTCTTGTGACCATATCCATTACAATAAAAACAATAGCCATAAAAATAAGACATGTCTATATATCTCTGACCTGATTATCTTTTGTAGCTTTCTTCTCTCCAACCTTCTCTATTTGGAATGTCCTCTATATTCTTCACTTCTCCCCTTTTTGTTTTCTCTTGTGTAAGAGCTTCATCATAGCTCTTTTTCTTTTCAAAAATTATCCCTATCTTATTTGAATATGCTTTTTGAATTTCCATTATCTTATTCAACATGTTAGTGTTATCTTCAAATTTTGAATCACTGACTGCTTTCTTAATATCTTATTTTAAAGAGGCAATTTCAATAACATACCTTTAACATTCTTTTCTTGTTATTTCCATGTGTGTTGTGAGATCTTATTCATTCTTCTTGGCTTATTTAAAATGTTCTTGTAGATCTTCAATAATTTCCTTTGACTCCTATTCATTTTTCTTGATCTGGCACTATAATCTTTGATTTTTCTTCTGAACAACTTCTAACTCTTCTAAGGCACAAATGAGCTCTCCTTCCATATTCAATTTAGGTTCCTCCTCTTCTTCTTCTTGATCACCTTCATGTATGGCCATGAATATAATCTCTTCTTCTTCTGAATCGTTGACTCCACTATCTTCGACTGAGCTAGGATCCTTAAAATATAGGCTCTTCTTCTTGAATCCCTTCTTAGATTTGCCTTTGAAATTCTTCTTGTATGTAGGTTTTTCTTCTTCTTCTTCATCATTAACCTTATTTGGGCATCTAGCTGAAAAATGTCCAATATTTCTACAATTAAAACATTTAAAAGGTAATTTTCCTTGATATTTACCTGTTCCTCTTTTTGGCTTGCGAATGAAAAGTGCTCCATTGTCATCTTCATCATCACTAGAACTATCACTTGATTCTTTAATCTTAGCTTTCTCCTTCTTTGATGTCTTGAAAGCTACTTCTCTCTTTGAGGGTTTATCTTGTTTTGTCTACATCTCATATTCTGTGAGAATACCATGAAGCTCATCCATCTTTAGTTTTGGCTAAATTCTTCACCTCCTCAATTGCTAAAACCTTTGCATCATATCTCATTGGTAGAGATCTCAAAACATTTTTCACCACCATTGACTCATCCAACATTTCTCCAAGACCTTGAATCTAATTTATGATTTGATCAACTCGTAAAATACAACTTTCTATATCTTCTTCTTCCATCTTCAAACTTCCAAACTATCTTCTAAAAGTCTACAACTTAGCTTGCTAAACCTTTCCATCACCTTTGTAAATATTCTCAATTTTTACCCAAGTTTCATGAGCAGATTTACATTGCATAAATTTAGCAAATTCAGATTCACATAAACCACATAAAATAGCATTTAAAGCTTTAGCATTACATTCACTTGCCTTCTTTTCTACTGGAGTAATTGCAAATGTTTATGGCTCTTCATATTCCTCCACCACTACATTACATATGTTGAATCCAAGGGCCATCAAATAAATCTTCATTATCATGCTCCAAAAAGCATAATTCATCCCATCAAACAAAGGTGCCTTATTTTTAGAAAATCCTTCCTGTGACCTAGCCATCGTGCTTTCTCGATCTACCTTCAAGCTATAAAACTTTTCAAAAAGGAACCTACTCTGATACCAATTGTTAAGCACAAGATATACTAAGAGGTGGGGGTGAATCAGTATATCATATATCTTATAAAACTTTCCTTTAACCAAATTTAACTTAATCAAACATTCAAGATATGCAATAAAACTCAAACAATAAACAACACACAAGATAGAGAGAGACACCAAATATAACGTGGAAACCCAATGTGGAAAAAACCATGGAGAACAATCTCAAGTATATGAATGATCAAAAACCCAAACAATATTCATAAGCCAAGCTTGTAGGAGTACCATACCCCTTTGCCGAGCACCACCCCAACTACTATTCATGAGCACTAACCCATAGGAGCACCACACCCATTTGCCGATCACTAACCCAACTACTATTCGTGAGCACCAACCCCTTTGCTGATCACCAACCCACAGGAGCACCAACCCTTTTGTGTATACCACACACCTATCTCTCAATGTTTCTATCTCAACAAATGATAGATCAATACAACATCTCTTTCCTCTCTCACCTTTGCTCTTTTGAGCTAGATATAACAAATACAAATCATATTCATCTTTCACAATTTCTCTTCTAAGTAGGATATTATAATATCAAATCAATCTCTATCTCTCATATTTAGAAATGGCTTCTCAAGCCTTTATTTATAACTTTCCAAATGAACTTTAGCCTTCCCCCTTTGTGACCCTTCAATCCTAATGGAAAATGGAACAAATCTTGGATGACCCTTCATATTAAATCCTTTGAAAAGTCATGTGGTGACCCTTCATGACCAAAAACATCCTTCCCACTTTTGTCCTTATCTTTGGTGACTTTTCGTATTCCTCAAAGTGTCCCTTCATGAGAAATTGTGCCCTTACTCTTTTGTCTTCACTTGGTGACTCTTGGTATTCCCCAAGATGACTCTTCATGCGAAAATGTGTCCCATCCTTCTTTTATCTTTACCCCATGTCTCTTTGACTTCTCCATGGGCCATTCTTTTGTCTCATATGTAACCAAAATATATTCATATATATTAAATAAATATTAACTCATATTAGCCAAGATATATTTATTACAAATAACATTAAATGCAATGGGGCCTTTATCACCAATAATGCTAAACCTTTGAAATCAATGACAATATTTCCAACACATTCCCCACTTGAAGACTTCTCATGTAGAACATGCCTCTTTAACCACTCATCAAATTTATAATTATAAAAAATGAATTTAAACTAATCCTTATAAATTCATTAAGTCGCATACACTTTGTGATTAAATGCATATATAAATCACTTTTTAATAGTAATATCTTGTCTAATTATATGCACATCTGCCTGTTTTTAAAAAATTTAGATCCTCTTCAATTGTATAGTGTAACTCCTTTGGTGTAACTTCACCTTTACTACTAACACATCAGTTATGTTATTGTATAAAAATGTTGTATGCATATCCTCTCCTTCATGTTTATCCTTGTAATTCATATAATTCATATAGTGATATATTCATCTTTATCCATATAGCCTAGAGACACTTATTATGAGTTATAGCTATAAAACACTCTATCAAATCATTTTACTTCTCAAAATAAGGTTAATTTCACATAGTTATAGTATCTTGGTTCATTAAAATAAGTATCTTATAGTATTTTTTACTTTACATCCTTCTTAGAATGTTAAATTATGCATTAACATCCTTCACAATATCCCTTTTACTATGATTAAAGTCCTTAATCACACAATCCTAAATCTTTGTCATCAAATCCTTTCCTACATGTAATTCCTCTTCAACCTACATGAGTGGAGCCTTAAATAGTTTTATTTTATTTCCCATTTTTCCACTAGAATATTTATAATATCCTTTGGTCAAGGATTTTTTAGTGTATGATCTTCGTATCCTCCGTAGCCTCTAACTCAATGATCAAAACCAATAATGTCACTTATTATTTTTATTCTACTAGAGGTCTTACCACTAGTCTCATATTAATTTTCACTATTTTTTTATTAACCTAACACTTTATATGTTCATTAAAAAATAAATTTCCTTTCCATGATGCCATTCCGAGTCATTCTACTAACTTGATGCTTATAAACTAGATTCTTCTCTACCCATTCATTGACATTGTATATTCGATCCAAGGGAATTTTAAACACCAAATTGACTCACAAAATTTTGCAGTTGATCAACAACTCATATGGTTTTTTCCAATGAATTAAACATCATATATAACACATATTTTCCAAACCAAAATTCCAACCTCCTCTTATGTCATACAACACAACTACAATGTCATAAATGTATGTTGTAACTCATTAGTAATGCTAAGAGAAGTCATCAACTTTATTATTAGTTTTAAATTAGTTATTACCAACCATTTTAACTTCCTAACTAGAAATTCATCATCCTCATTTATTTATTAATGTATAATTAATTATTTATAATTAGTTATTTTTACTACCCAAATTTTCACCCTTAGAAGGTTGTTCAAGCCTTCACAATTTAATGTAACATGGAGACAATCCTAGGTTGTGGGTGGCCTAATAGGTGGATTGCATCTATAGATTATAGGGATATCTCCCTTTATCTATCAATTAAGCTCACAAAACTACACTTATAGATTGTAAAGGAAAAATGATAGGGATAACTAAAATAAACTTAACTATGGAGGTCATACACTAAACTAATTTACCACTACCAACTAGTTGCATATGCACATCAACCATGAGACTATCTTGAACATACACTACTCCTAATCTAAATCTCCTACAAGAATGTTTCAATGTGAAGGTTTTCATATATTCTTAGCCTATGAGAACCAATCAAGAGAACTATACTGACACTAATGAATATAAAAACTCACTTAACCTTTGCACTTCACTTGAACACTTCACATGACCTTTAATAGAAGCTTTCAAACTGTATATAGGTGTTAGAATATGATAACATGTCAAGTAAGACTAAACAAATCACTTAACTAGATCAACTATCTATGCATATAAACTAATTAAAGTGATATAAGGAGGTAAGATTAGTAATCTTAATTAATCAAATGGCATACAAATAAGGAACAATTCACCATAATCAAGTGGATGATATAAAAAATACCAAAATCAAGCATACTTATAGAGAATATGAGGAAGGAGAGAGAAACAAAGGCATAGAGAAGGTCCTATAAAAATGTCACTCATTATGAAACATGTTCTAAATAATAAAGAGGTTATAAACAATCAAAATGACTCTCTCAATATGTGTGCACTTGGAGTAGTGATGAGTTTCATGAGTTGGTATAAGAGTGGCACATAACCCTTCTCTCTTTAAACTTCTCTTCTTCTTGATTGAAGATTAAAAAGTCACCTTGTTGGTTTCTAACCATTCATACCTATCTGGGACACTTGTTCATATGTGTGAATATTCTAGGTTGACATAAGCGTGTCAATCATTCTAGGATCTACAACATCTCATCCAGCTATCATTAATTCTAAAGATGCATAGAGACCCTTTAGTTCTCTTCTTTACTCCTCTATAATTTGTTTGAGAATCAAAAATTTGACTTGATATATATATAATGAGATATTAGACGGTATCATATAATGTTTTCTAGAGGTCATACATGATTCTAAGAGATTCTATTAGGCCTCATTCAGTTAAATTGCATAGAGAGACACCAAAACATATATTCATAAGATTTTAGTAGTCATCTCTAGGCTAATTTCCATATGATCATCTAAACTTTATGTAAATTACTTCCAATTTCCTGTTAACCTTTTTTAAGTGCTCATTCTTCTAAATTTTCCAAAATATTTAGTTTTCCTTCACATTTCATCCACGTGCCTGTAGGTGCATTCAAAAAGGTTTTCCAAGGTATATGACTGAGATTGCATTATTTTTTATGATTCAATTCTTATGACATATATCCCTTATTTTAAATGATTTCCCTATTGTGCTCATGATCACCTTGAATTTGATCATCTTCTAATCTATCTCATATTTTTCAAATTTCCTCAAGCCTTATGCATATGCTTGTAAGTCTTCATTTAGGATTATTGATTGTCCACTATGTTATGATAGAGATGTTTTATATTTGATATTTTCATATTAATGATTTTTTTTTTTATAATATGTTCATTGGGATAGGGTATCTTACTCACTTTGGAGCATCTTTTTCATCTCTGCAAGTCTTAAGATAATGAAAAAACCATAATCATATACCTGCAAGTATAGTGAATCATATGAGAGAAGGAAAATTTGAGGATTGATGGGATTATATGTGTTTGAGGATTATTAATACTATCCTCATAACATTTATGGAAAGATAGGGTGTCTATAATGTCATCAATGAATTTCTTATAATGACTCTCATGAAAGACTAGGTACAAATGTTAACCTATAGATCTACATACCTATAGGTCTACATTCCTAATCATTTGGATCATCCTAGACTATTTAGGAGTATTTCTATACCATTTTTTCATCACCTTATTTTCTTAGACCCACCGGTAGTGCCAAAAAATTATCCAATACATATCAATATGTTACCCACCCCTACTCTGCTAGTAAGCACTTCAAAACCCTGTGAGAAGCCCAAATAAATGTTACTAATGAACTACCACTTATAATATTAAAGAAAAACCATACTCATGAAGGATTTTAGACACTATGGTAATTTATGAGGTATGGATAAATTAAGATAGGTTGGTACAAATGTGTACCATATGTCTTGATTTTCACTCGATGCCCATAACCTCTTTCAAAAGCATCATACCTTGTAGAATCTCCATCCTCTTCACACCTACAAACCTATAACTTTACATTCCCTTAATTTTTGGTCTATTTAGGATCATATAATGCATTTAAATTTATTTATGAAGTTATATATGGTGAAAAATAATGTTTATTAAATGAAAAACATCATCTTAATGTGAAAACATCCATTACCTTTAGTGACCATGCATATAACTTTCAACACCATTCAAACATGGATTTATTTGGTATTGTAGGTCTAGTACATGGTTACTTAAATGAATATTAGGTATTATATAGGTCCTTTTTTATGTGTGTAATGTTCTCATATCAGCATAATATATCAAACAATCTCAGAACTACTGGAGAAGATGAAAAACAAAGCTAGTGGGGATTGTAAGTAGTTTTTGTCCACTCAGGATTTTATTGATTGTTCATATATATCTATTTAATAGTATCTCAAAAGTGTTATTTTTTGTAAATTTAATATTTTTTATCATTCACATTAACTTGATAGTCATAGACATACGTTAGTTGAATATATGCACCTTCCCTGTTTACGACATTTACCTTAAACTTTAAAAAATAAACTTATCTTCTCCAAATGTGTATATAATGGTCATTTAAGGTGGTGAAATGGTGGGATTAAATTATAGACACTATTTTTCATCTTAATACACCATGACATAGGATTATGATTCTCTAAATTAGCTTTGAGGTCTCTAGGACACATAAGAGAAGTCAAAACCTTAAACAATGCTAATGAGACCTTAAAATACCATTTCAGGACATCACAATACCAATATGGATATAAATAAGGTTAAGAGGAATGACAAGTCAAGTTTTAACTATATAGTTTGACCCTTTAGCCTCAGGGACCAAAAATGGTAAAAATTTGGTAGTTTATAGGGGAAACATGCCTGCTATGCTTACTAGACCAATAACCATATCATTCTATTAGGCAATAGAGTCACTTGAATTCTACTATAGACCTAATTGGAGCTTTATATTTTAATAAAATATCTTTAAACCATATAAGATAGTTGATTTACCATCCCAAACACATAAAAATAAAGAACCACATGCATAAGAAGATAAAAACAAGATAACACACTTGTGATAATAAACACTTAGGGAAAATAAAATGAACAACTACTATATACAACTTACTTGAATTTATTCCTACTCTAGGGAAAAATGGAAATATTCTTATATTATTTGATTCATGAGATGAGACATATTGTGTAATAATTTAACTTTTTACTATAGCATTTGATGGGTAATGTTTCTAACTTTCCAATATGATTGGCATGATATCAAGTGGATCATCAATAAACATGTCTCTAATGTAGACATTGTCATCTTATGGTTCAAGGCATACCTCATATTTTTAGTCACCTTTGTTAATGTTTGATAGATCCATTATGATCATACCTTGATTTATAAAGGCAAAAATATCCTCAACTTCTATTGGATTCTCAAACTCTTTCTCATGTTCACCTTGAAGAGTTTTATATTCATCATACCTTGCCACCCCACTGATTTGAACTTTTTGGTGATGGATAATTAGACTTTTTGGATTGATAACAGATTTTAACTCTTCATCAAAAAATTATTATTGAGGTTTTATCCTACCAATCTATTAAAACTCATTGAACATTTACAAGTATGGCTTCCACATGTCCTTCAAACCTCCTTCAAATGGTTCATAAGAGTCAACAAGGTAATCATCCATGGTGTTCTCTTCAACAGGTTTCTCATGCATCTCTTAATCATCCTCATTGTCCAAGAAAAAAATATTATCACTCTCCTCATGGGATATAGGTTCACCATCCAAATTATAAGAAACAAATTATAACTCATCCCAAAAGGCAACTACTTCTTCAACACTTAAAAGCATGATAATTTCAACTTCAATCTTTCCATTCTCTTGAGGGACAATAGGCTACTAAAATTCTTGACATATTTGAAAATAATTATGACAAGGTTGCAAGCTATCTTGTTATTCATAAAGGATTAATCCATAATAATTAGATTGGTCTTCCTCTTCCTCCATGAAGAATGGAAGTTATTCTACCCATTCAAGACTCAACTCATCCCATATCTCTTTTGCCAAACCTAATCCATCCTTTTCTAGGAAGCTTCTAGCTTTGAAAATTTCATGTTATGTTCATATTCATGCTCTAAAAGGGTCATATGCTTGACACGAAAGTATATTTATTCCATAAAATTATGGTACATCTACTTCCAAGCTTGATCAATATATTTTTCTTTACTCTTTTCAATGAAATCACTTTGAAAAGGGATTGTTTCCATGTTATCTTAAACTCCACCATCAAGGCAATCTCTCTCATCATCTTTGAAGGCTTATTTGCTTCCTTCTTGACAAAAAGAAGTATAAAGAAATATTTCCTCATCATACACATTAGAAACACTATCCTCATATATTTATTGAGGCTCAATTGTAGCTATTTGATCTTCACATTCAATAACCTCAACCTCACCACCTAGCTTTGAAAAAATCTCTTTCACATCTAAACATCCATATTTTGTTATTAATGAAATTGATTTTCCTTGACAAGAAGAGAAGGTGGGACTGAAAAATGCTTCATTATCTTTATTGAAACTTGTTAGTGTGTCTTTCTAACATGAGACTTTGAAAGTGCTAGGTTGATTATGATGTTCTTGAAGGGATGGAGAGGACAAATGAATTAAATATGTTGTATTCTTCTATTTCCATTTTTCAATTGCTTTGTCAAACTTGGATGTGTATTTAACTTCATAGATGGTTGCATCATCTTGTTGGAGTGTAAGTAAAGACATTGAAGGATTTGAGAAATATTTTGGATTAAATTTCATTCACTTATCCTTTTCTTGAATTTGAATAAGCATGGGAGAAGGATATTTCTCAAGACTAGAGATGACATAATCAGGGGTCATAGTCCATGAACATCTCCAAAATTGAATGGTCTTGGGCTCTTGAGGAACAGTGGGTGAAACATGCATTGGTAAAGACATCTATTGATGACATATTATAAATTGGGTTGAGTTTGGAGCAAAATAACATTGGATTGGTGTAGTATGGGGTAGATACCATTGGTTAGATTATATATGATCTTTATCCCACCTCATTAACTTACCTTCCATTAGTTTTATCAATCTTTTAGCCTCTAGCTTTTTATTGATGGGATAGTCTACTTCTTCAATAACTACCCATCCACTCCAAAATTTATGAATGAAATATCTAGTATAGTTAGCATCAAGGATATGAAATGATAGACCAAGCTCTATTTCATTTTTATTCTTTATCATGATCCTTCCACAATCTAGTATGACTTGATCTAGTTTGGATAAGGATTAAGTAGGACCAACATAACTTTGACAAGGTTGATTATAGGGATAGGTGGGTTATTGGTAAACTTGTTAGGTATCTATTTGAGAGATATTTAATGAGAATCCATGAAAAATATTAACTTTATAATACTAATACAAAGGTACACAAGAAGAATTTTTATCATATTAGTAATGATAAGTACTGATTTTCTAATTTGTAAGCACCTAGGCTGCTTAAAGTAGATAAGATTTATTTAGAATCATCATTAATTTTTGTTGAAATGCCTTTAAAGGATAATATGTTGAAGGACAACACCAATAGTCCTTCAACTAGTTTGGACCTTGTCCCACCAAGTGTGGAAAAACTATTCTCACCCAAATTTTCACCCTTATAAGGTTATTCATGCCTTCACAATTTGGGGTAAAATAGAGACAATCCTAGGATATAGGTGGCCTAATTGGTGGATTAAATCTCTATATTATAGGGATAACTCCCATTTATGTATTAGTTAGGCTCATAAAACTATGATACTATCTTGTAAGGGAAAAGGGAGAGGTATAACATGAAAGAAACCTAACTAGGAAGGTGATACACAAAACTAATTTACCACTACCAACTAGCTAAATTTGTACATCAACCATGAGACTATTTGGAATATATAATACTCTTAATTTTAATCTCCTAAATCAATGTTTCAATTTTAATGTTGTGATGGATGCTTATGCTAGGATAAATAATCAATAAGTCTAAAATGACACTAATTAATATTAAAAATCACTTAACCCTTGCACTTCACTTCAAAATTTAACATGACCTATAAGATAATCTCTCAAAATACATATAGGTGTTATAATAAGATAACATGTCAAGGAATAAAAATCAAATTACTTAGCAATATCAACTCTCTATGCATAAACACTAAGTATAATCATAAAAATTGGTAAAATCAGTTGTCTTCATTTATCAAAGTGCATTCAAATGAGAAGGGCTTCACCATAATTAGGTGGAGGGTACAATAAATGCCAAAATCAGGCATACTTATAGAGAATATGAGGATTGATAGAGAAAGAGAGGCATAAATAAGGTCTTAGAAAAGTGTCACTCATGATTAAATAAGTTATAAATAATAAATATGCTCAAAATAGTCATAAGGACTCTCTCAACATGTGTGCACTTAGAGTAATGATGAGTTTCATGAAGTTGGCATAAGAGTGGCACATAACCCTTTTCCCTTGAAAATAATCTTCTTCTTGATTAAATATTGATAAGTCACCTTATTGGTTTGTAATAGTTCATCCCTATATTGGACACTTATTCATACATGGGAATATTATATGTTGATATTGTAAGTGTTCCAATAATTATAGGATTTGAAACATCTCATCGAACTATCACTAATTACAAAGGTACCTTAAGACACTTTAATTATCCTCTATACTCCTCTAAAATTGGTTTTAGAATCACAAATTTGAATTGATATATCTCATGAGAGCTTGGAAGGAATCATAGAATGTTTCCTCAAGGTCGTAAATGATTCAATGAGATTCCATTAGGCCTCATTTAGTTATATTTCATGGAGAGACATCAAAACCTAAATTTATAGGCCTACAATAGTCATCTTTTGGCTAATTTATATAAAAAATACCTTGTACATGACAACCAATTGCCTATTTAGGTTCCCATGACAATCATGGAAGTAATATTAACCATTCTTGATCCAAACTAATCCATTTGGAGTCATTTGAGGAGAAAACCTAATCATCAAGTCATTATGATAGTTTCAGGCTTGTTACATTCTTAGGGATTGTTCATAACAAAAAAATCCCCAAGTTTCCAATAAATATAACAATATTAGAGGTCTTCAACCTCTTCATCATCCTGAAAGACTATATAGTCTCATTGAAAACCTCCTCAAAGTTCCAAGCAAAAAATTATGCTTTCTCGAGCTCTTCACAAGGCCAAATAGTGCTTCTAAGCTAGTTACTCTCTTAGTAAGAATTCAGAGTTTAGGACTTTGAATAGGAAATTAATACTATGAGTATTAAAACAACAACAATTTCCATGTTTTGAAATTGATGGGGTTTGTCAACCCCATTCATTTAATAATGTCAATCCAAGGTTGGTGTCTAAAATCTATATTCAATATGAGAAAGATATATTTGGAAAATGGTTCCTTCTATAGCACTCCACACTTGCTATAATTGAATATCACACTTGAAGAAATTAAATCACACTTGAAAGAAAGTAAACTACTAAATTGAAAATAAATGAGAAATAAATAACACCTAGAGGTTCACAACAAATTATACAAAAATAAATGTTTACATCGACAAAGGAATAAAATAATAATTTAAAATAAAATGATAATTATATAATAAATAAATAAATAAAAATAGATTGATCCATCTTCCTTTGAATGAGTGGACAACTCATTCCTTGGAAGAGGATTTCACTCAGAACATAAAATCTAGAATATACTACTCAAAATGATAGAGAAAAATGTATATTAATTGATCCATTCAGGTGTGGAAGGTTGAATTTATTATCTCATGCTTCAAACTAACACATTATTTAGGAGTAACAACCTATATATTCTCTCCTAACACAATCTCCACAAAATATGGAGAGATAGATTTATTGGAATGAAATTACATAAATCCATATTTGGATACAATCTATAAATGGAAAGTCTACACACACACACATATTATATATACCAAGAAATCATTAGAATACTTTCTAAACAAGTCTATAACATCTCTGTGGAAGGTTGTAGTAGTCCTCATGTAGTCTATAGTAGATATAATGAAGTCCATATCAATTTTGATGAAGTTTGTAGCAAGTTTGATGTAGTCTATAGCTAGTCTAATGTAATCCATAGTTATTATGATGTAATCCCTAGCTAGTCTGATGTAATCCATAGTTACTAGGCATAGTTATGGACTAAGTCAATATCTGTTATAGAAAACTTTGACACTACTCTAATATTGTTATAAAATGGTTACTCTTTATACTTGAATCATTGTAGCTTAGTATGAATTGTGTATGCACATATTGACATGTTTTTCCAAATAATCAATACAAATAGCTAATAAATAGATAATAATGAATTTTAAAGGAATAACAATGATAAATGCTTGCTATTTTATTAAAAATAAACTATAAGTTTGAAGACTACATTTAGATCCACTTCCTATGAAATAAAAAGGATGTTATTTCATGGATATGATGAGCCACTTTATGGTCTCATTAACTTATTTTGAATCCCATGCAAATCCTCAATGAAGTTCTAAGCACGAGAATGTAGCTTCTTGGGTTAGTAGACTTGGTTGATTGGGTTAAGAGATAGGATTTAGGCCTTTATGCCTTTAATATGTATTTATTGGATAAAAAATTCCTCCATGAAGATTTAAACCTCTCACATATTAATTTAAAATAATTTGACTTGTTTCTTGAGGGTTCATCATGCCTAATCTTGACCTCTCTATCTATAGGTCCTTGTTAAGTGTTTTAGGACTAGCCATGCAATAATGACCCTAATAGACACTTTTATGGCACTTTTATTTATATTATATTAAGTATAAAATTTATGTAAATTAATTATAATGTCCTAATCACCTTATTAAAGTGATAATTCTTATAAATTTCCCAAACATGCTCTTTTCCTTCACATTTCACCCACTAGCCTATAGGTGCATTCAATTAGGTTTCCCAAGGTATATGACTGAGATTGCATGATTTTAGATGATTCAATTCCTATGACCTATGTACCTTATTTTTAATTGTTTATTTATGGTATTCATTATCACCATGAATAACATCATCTTCTAATCTATCTCATATTTTATAAATCTCCTCAAGCCTTATGCATAGGCATAAGGGTCTTCTTTTAGGCTTGTTGACTATCCACTATGTTACACTAGAGATTTTTTATATTTGATATTTTCAATCCAATGATATTTTTTTGTATAATATGGTGACTAGTACAAGATATATTACTCCCTTTGGATCATATTTGTTCTTTTGTACATGTCTTAATACAATGAAGAAACCATAATCCCAGACCTGTGACTATAATCATATTTGAGGCTTGAGCAGCTTGAATGTGTTTAAGGCTTCTTGAGACTAGCCTCATAACATGGATTAAAATAAAGGGTGTCTATAATTCCATCAATGAATTCATTTTAATGACTCATATGCAAGACTGGGTATAAATGTTAACTTATAGGTTGGTAGACTTGTAGGTCTACATTCCAATTCATTTGGATCATCCAAGCCTATTTAGGTGTCTTTCTATACTATTTTATCATAAAATTATTTTTTAAAATGCATTGTTAGTGAAAAAAAGTTTCAATACATATAATGATGGCATCCAACCCAACTCTACTTATAATCACTTTAAAACCCTATGAGAAACCTAAACCAATGTTATTGATGAAATACTAATTGCAATCTAGAAGAAGTGCCATACTTGTAAAGCATTTTAGAATATATGGGAATTGAGTAGGTATGGATAAATTATGAGAGGCTGGTACCAATGTGCACCATATGTGTTTATTTTCAATCAAATCCTAGAACCTGTTTCAAAATCATCATACCTAGCAGAACCTTCATTCTCTTAGAACCTACAAACCTTTAAATTTACATTCCTTTCATGTTTGGTATATTTAGGATTATATTATTCTTTATAAGTTATTTAAGTAGTTATATAAGGTTAAATACAATGTTTATTATATGAAAACCATCATCTTCGTGTGGGAAAACATCCTTTACCTTTAGTGACTCTTTCTACAACTCTTAACACCATTCAACCATCACTTTATTTGGAATTATGGGTATGTTAAATGGTTACCTACATGAATATTAGGTATTATATAGGTTCTTATGGATGTGTATAATGTTATCAAATCAACACAATGCATCAACAAATCACTAAACTAATGGAGAAGAGGAAAATTTAAGCTAGTGGGGATTGTAGGCAGTTTTTAACCCCTCATGCTCTTAACAATTATTCATAGAGTTTGGGGATTTTATATTCAAACCAATGAAATAAATATGAAGTTTATTATGATCCCCTATGGTATAAAACTCATTTTTTATGTATCTCTCCTCTATATGGACCAAGCATATGAAACTTCCCATGTGTATTTGTGAAGAGATCGATGAAGGTTTTAATGCATTTGATGCCTTATTTGTACCCATGTAATATTTTTTATCATGAAATTGTTTTTAAGGATGTTAATGTACACCTTTACATTTATTTTTACTTAAATATGAGCCCCTCATATGCATACAATCAACTAAACTACCTCTTAGAGTGATTTAATTTCTTTTGTAAATTGAAATTGCATGCAATCATGGTTCTGACGCTTATCTGACCAAATCCTGACATTTATCACGTTATAAATATATTTAATAGGCTTTAAAAAGTTTTCTTATACTTACCTTTCATCATTTTTAGATTTTAAATTGACTTGAAATGCCTAAACATACATTAGACATAACTATATGCACCTTCCCTTTGTATGACATTTACCGTAAACTTTACAAAACAACCTTAACTTATCCAAATAATGTATATAATTCTCATTTAAGGTGGTCAAATGGTAGTATGAATTAATATACACTATTATTCATCTTGGCATGCCATGACATAGGCCTAAGATTCTATAAATTGGCTTTGAGGGTTGTAAGACACTTGAGAGAAGTCAAAACCTTAAACAATGTCCATGAGACCTCAAAAGACCATTTTAGGACATCACAAAACCAATATGTGTATCAATAAGGTTATGAGGCATGATGAGTTAATTTTGAGCTATATGGGTTGACCTCTTAGCTTGGGAAGCCAAAAATGGTCAATATTTATAATTAAGTTAGGCAATACATAGAAACACTCATTTATTCTCTTAGATGTTGTAAAATCTTTAACATACTACAAATTTTCTATTAAAATTTTTGATATGTTGTATTTATCTTTTATACTCTTTTCCTAAATTATTTCACTTTTATATATATTCATAATTCATCATTGATAATTTATTCTAAATATAACCCATTAAATTCTTTTAGAGAGGTTGTCCAATGGGTTCCTACTAGCCCCTAGATCAATGGTATTATAGCTTACACACTTAATATAATTTATAAGTGGTATCATAGTGTATACAAATTTTGTCTTTATTTTTATGTCCTCTCATATGAGGATTGAATATAGGACATTCTAAATCAAGGATTATGACCCCTCATTAGACCTTAGTACATGTCTTCAGAAGGAAAAGATATCATCAAGGACTTTGGTTTCATAAAAACTATAAAATTTAGAGAGGAATATATTCAAATGAAAATAGAATAATTAGAAGAATGTGATGCGTATGAAAGAGTGATAATGTTTTATCATTTATCATAACTTCTCAAGCATTTTAAAACCACTTCTAACAAATATCATTAATAGCAACCATCTATTATTCAAAAACCATACAAGGTATAAGCCAATCTATCCATACCTATGTTTACATAAGAAATAGATGAAAATACCATAGAAAACTATATTAAACAAATGTGTTCATACTACATAGTTAATCATTTACTACATAGTTAATCATTTCACTGGCCATTACAATATTAAATTCACTCTTATGAAATTTCATTTAGTAGTAAAAAAATAGTGTGAAAACTACCACACTACACATGAAAATATTAAATATGAAGTTAAATTAAAACATTTGTAGATAAATGGAATGGTTTTATAGAAGCACATAAATTAACCTATTATACTATTAAGAAATATAATTACTAGTGCATCTAGCTCTCTAAGTTTCACCAAAGTAGAGATAAATCTATGTAGTAATACATATATGTCTTCCAAAATTTATTATCCTAACTAAATGTTCAAGATTTAAATGAAAACCTTATTTTAAAGTAAAGGTCTAGCTTGAGACAAAAAATTAAATTGGATATGTAATTCCTATATATCTCAATTAGAGAAGCATATATATTTTATTCCAAATTTAAATCAAAGGTCACAATCAAGATTAAGATAAAATATACCATGTCTTTAGCCAAAACACAATATAACCATGGAGAAGAAAAGATAATGAGCTTCCACTTGGAATATAAACAAAATATGTGTCAAGTTGAATAATAATTCTTACCAATTTGCATGCATGATCCACCTATATTTTCTTCTAGTTCTCTCTCCTTAAAAATACATGTATTTATTGAATTATTAGAGAGGAGATTATGGTTATAGGAGAATTTTTTTTTGTTTTTAAATACATTGTATTATAAGGAAATGTTGTCATTTTATTTAGGCTAACATGTATATTTAATAGCTGGTTAAGAAGTAGTAATGATATAAGGGAGGTAGTGAGGATAGTAATACATGACATTTTATTTTATTACATTGATTGGATTGTGCAATTACCATAATGTTTGAGTTTCCATGAAGTAAGATATATATTGAATTTTTTTTATCTAATGGAATTTTAATATGTGTGTGTATGTTTTCTTTATATGTTAAATAATGGATGATAATACTAGTTATATCATGGAGGGATTAAATGGTCATATATCACCATCCGATTAAACCATCTAAGTTATTTGAATCACTAAAAGTAACACATCTTACATATGATGGTGTATTTCAAAACATTTGGGACATCATTTTTCCTAAGTGCCCACTATGTGAATGATTATCACTAAAGTCAGTATAAAAATATCCAAAATGATTATAATAATAATTTGATCATTTAATAAATTTTATTGCTTGGACTTTGATCAATTTGAGGACCTTGTATGTTCTAAGTAGTTATTGTATATTTGTTGCACTGACACTAGTGATATGATCAAAGTTTGTTTTACACATTTCCTGATACTTGAGTAATTTTGTTATATTATTTGCATGTTACCTCATCGATAAAATATTTAAAAAAAACTAGGACCTATGCATGACATTATTTACTAGTACACATAGTTATATTGATGTTATCTATCATATAAATGGTGAATATATATACCTTTTATTTTCACATGATTTTCACGGTATACATGATGGGATGCAAGACATAGAGGTTACATATGATACATGAACATATAAATGTTTGACATTATTTATACCTACGGATAACATTTTTATGTTAGGGACATGCCTAAACTAGGGGCATATTTGTATGCTTATTAGGTTGTATATTTCTATTCGAGTCCATTAATAATAGTATATTATTACAGATGACTTGATCTTACTTATACTTTTATAATGATATTTCATATGGATTTGTGATTTTTTATATTTTATGATGACATGAATTTTCAATGTATAATACAATTACATGTTTGATTTTTATGATTATGATACTTTGTGTTAATTTATGTGTGCATACTACATGATATATGAGTGAATTTATTATGTCTTGTCACTTCATATGTCATTCTATTAAAGGATGTTATAATCTAAGTCATGGCCATGTCATGTCAATATGAGGTCAATGTTATGTTGTGTCTCAAAGGCTTGTGGGTATTATGATCATGATGTTGTGTGCACCATGGTTGCATTTATGATTGTTACTATGATCTTGGTTTTGTTATTTATATCATGCATACTTGTCTTATGTGTGATGCCATGATTTTTATCATGCATTCAATACAATTATTATCAGTTAATTCTTAATTGATATATCTACTAGACATTGAAACTTACATTCATATTTACTTGGATTACATGTTCTATGCATGTTTGAATGATAAAATATTTATATGATGACATATCTTATCATGTTTATATACAAAATTCACATAATTATATTTCTATATATAACACAATGTGTACATAACTCTTTATTTTAAGATGTATGATACATAGGTTTATCTCTCATATAAAAATCAGAGCATATGGTGGTCTTGTCTATGAGATTCAGGCAAGGAAATATAGATATTTCAAACTTTGGATCAAACTATTTTAATTATATGGGATAGATTAAGAAAATTAATATATGTATGAGAAATATTTGGGGTATTAGACATAATTATTAGGAAAAATTTGGGTTTTATATGATGTTCAAAGACAAATTATATGGGTTAGATTGAGAAAAATTATAAATTGAGTAGTTGAGAGACATTATATGACATTATGACAAACATATGATGGAATTATTTATCACTTTTAGGTACAAATAGATCACATTTGGGGTATGAATATTGTCTAAAACATTTTATATTTCTATAATATGGATCAATGGGAAATGATGGTACTATGTAATCACTTTGGATATACATCATGTTTTTAGTGGTTGATTGTTTTACATATAAGCATTTATTTGGGTTCCATCTTTACATGCAGCCCTAATTTTGGGGTTCCACAAAAGAAGTATTGTCATATTTGGGGCAATGTAGTTGAAGTTTAATTTATGTTTCTCAACTTGTATATCTCTTTTATCCAATAGTGGCTAAGGCATTAACACTTCTAAATGCATGGGTTAGATGTTTGAATCTCATTGGGGCATAATAACTCCATGGTACTATCTAAAGAATTTCAACATGTGGTAGTTTATTTCGTGTATCTTTCATTGTATTCATTCCTTGTATTTTTAATTTCATGTGGTTCCAATGACTTAGATTGTTTAAAATTAATTATCTTGAGAGGATAGTAATTTCTAAATGTTTCTTTACATTTTTTACCTAGAAAAAGTGGGACTTTTGGGGCATACTAAGACAAGTGTGATCATCAAAGTTACTAGTTTTTTATTCTTGTAAATCTATATTTTTAAATAATAGACTAAGAGGTAGAATACGTAGACACATAAAATTAGTATTATATACTTTGGAAACATCAAATTTTACATACTTTCAAAAATATAGACATTTCACGTAAATTTGACTCTTGTGCACACTTTGCCCTATTTGTATTCCTACCAATTTCCTTGGATAACCAAATTTACTATAGAAACATATTCAAGAATCAAACTGGTCTTTATAATAACCTTATGTAAACCTAAATATGTTATATCTATATATTATATCATTTTTTTCACACTGAGGAAAATAATATCAATAGTTGAATAGTCATGGTTTACCAAAAGTGGTTGCCTCTACAAGTAGTGTCTAAGAACACTCATTAAATATTTTTAAAACTAGTAAGTCTCTATTAAGTTATCCTAGACACATTTCATGTGTCACTCATATTAGGAAATATAAAACACTTATATATTAAAAAAAATCAATCATAATGTTTAACTCACTTGGTAACATGTCCACATCTTGTAAATCACATTGAGAAATCAATTAGCTTGAGTACAAGAGATCAAATAGTAGTGTGTCCCATTTTTTTCAAATAAATAATTTACATACACTACCAATCTTAACTTAAAATAAATTGAGTTGTAGTTGATGATATTAATATTAAATGTGTGTGTTAGATTATCTATATAAATATGTAGCCATTTAACCCTTTTTAATTTGGTTTAATAAGGGTTAAGGGGTTAGAATAACCTAGTCGAATGGATGATTATAATTATTATAAAATAGGAGAATTAAATTATTTAAAATAACATAATATATATAATCTAAAAAAATACCAAATATATAAATTATAATGTTAATTTATATTATGATAATTGAAACATAAAGAAGAGACAATACTCAACTAGTTTGAAGATGGGCATGTAGATTAGATATGTATATGTGGATAAATAGGTAGACTAATGCTCAAGATCCAATCTTTAGATTGTATAAATATTATTATTTTTATTCTAGGACAATACCATTGACCTATGGACACATTCATTGGCACTTTTATCCATGGCTTGATTCTTCTATTTAGTATAGAATATTTGTTGTATTCAAAAGTGACCAAATGTTCCTATTATGTTATTTTGTCACCTTTATATTGATATATCTAGATCACATGTATAGTTAATTAATGATAATATATATATTAAACCCTATTTATTTACCTTTTACCACATTCAAATGAATAAAAATTGGTTAACACTTGAGTTAAACTCTCCATAACAACCATGTTATTAATAAGTTCTACCTAGAATAACATATAATCCAAGGATGGCCTCAAACTCACATGGAGTTCACCCTCTTAGGTTCATGTGTGTAATTCTGATTATGAAAATATATGATCATTATCCTATTTTGAACCTTGGTAAAAACAAATGCAAGTTCAATTTGACCTTTTGTAATAATTTATACTTCAACATCATGCAAATCAATGTAAGTTGTAATTCAATATCTTTGGAATAAATCATGTATGCTTTAAATAAGATGATTTATTGGTAACTAAAAAATATTCCTTAGATTTTTATAAATAAGGAACCTTTTCAATTATAATTAAGAAAAAGTGGTACATAAAATTTGAATGTAAAAAAAATATGCATGTCTTCATAAACAGTCACACGATAAAAAGTATTGGAATAAAAATAATGATAAGGAGGGATATTAAAATCAATCTTTAGACATTATCATTGATGGTAGTGTCCTAAGGTGAACTATAGAATCTAAGATATTAAAACAAATAAAATACAATAAAAAATAAGGGATCCATTCCATAAGATGGAAAATTTGAAACACAGTGAACACAAAGTAGAAAAATACTAGCTAATGTAATACAAATCATTATATCCAAATGGACCCATGAAATACTATGTCACTAAGTACTCAATATTACATTATAATAGATATACATTTGAAGCTATGCAAAAATAAATTTAAAAATTATTATAATAAATATCGTTATATACATTCCCTCTCACTAAATATAGTAAGTGCATGGAATAAAAAAAATAAAATTGAAGGAATTTCATACTTGGGTATGAAAAAAATACCTTGGCCTCATTATAGTTCCATTTTACACATAATTATTTAAAATCCACAAATATATAAATAAATTTAGAATAAATCCCAATGATTATGGAAACCAGTTTACATGATCGTGATCAGGTCCATAACTATTTTAGGCCAAACACAAGGACATGATTAAGTATAAAATTCAAAAAGGATGCTATTAAAAATTTATTTAACCATTTGTCATGCATATTGGGTTATATAAAGGTATATTATCATACACTCATATAATCCAATTTAAATAATTATCACTATGGTCTTCATACAAGAACCATTTACTAAGTTTATCCATACTTGAGACCCTGAATTTGACATAAACATTCTACCCCTCAGAGATTGTCTAACAACATTTTATCTGAGGACAATAAGAATATAACCAAAGGAATAACAATAATTAAATTATAATATTTTGAGATATCAAACATAAAAATCATCGTACTAATATTATTTAGTTAGTGATTTTCATAATATTGAGAAAAACAAGAAGGAAACTTCATCATTATTTCCAAAAGCAATACAATGCCAATCATTTGAAAACACTTATAATATTTTGGTGTTGTGAATAAGGAGAATATTATGATTTATTCATAGCCACATCATTAATTAAATATGAACTAAAAAAGTGGATCATTACACCATATCTTTTATCTTATAAAATGGCATAATTAGATAAATAACATTATTTACATAGTTTTTTATCATTCTATAATTAAATGAGACTTATTGATGAGGGAAATTACCACATAATAGGTTACCCCATCACTTATCATTTTTAACACTATGAGTAAGTCTATAATTTTACCATCTCATAGGTTTTATCATAGAGATGAAACCGTATGCTCAACCCACTTGTCACATGGTATATATCCAATTACACTTGTGTGGTTATCGAATGTCTAAATATCAAAATAAATATTTAAAATAAGTTTTAATGTTTAAACAACCATGATTATAATTTTCATAATAACAACTTAAATATTCCATGAAGTGTCAATTTGTGAATTACTTAGTTTACATAATAAAAAATATAAAACTTAATTCATCATCATATAAATTTCAATTATAGATTGATAAAATTACAATACATTAAAAAATATCATTAACTAAAATAATGACCACATATCTATCAAGGGTTATAACACTCACCAAATGAAGTTATCAAATTACAAATAATACACAAATATCACAATATCCAACTCATTTAATACTTTTGATAAATATATTATTTATAACTTATGCCTTGTTATAGTAACTCTCCAATTTTAAAATAAATTATCAACACCTAGACATCTACCCAAACTAGTATTCATGAGAATATAGTATCATTACATTAGTATTTGTTACTAACCCATGGATTTATTACTATGTCATTATTATGACCTGAGGAAGCGAGTTACAAAAAATAAAATCTTGTAAATACATTTAATGAGTGGGGGAGTGAATCAATTTTATTAAAATAGTCCTCCAATTTCACTTAAGATTCATGAAGCATTCATTCACTTACATACATCAATTAATGCATACACAAGCATATATGAAAGTAAATAATATAAGGACATGATATATATGTGGGAAAACCTCTAGGGGAATAACACCCACTAATGTAAAAATTTTAATAATATATTATTATCAATTAATAAAATTTTTATTAAGGAACCAACCCCACAAGGATCACCAACCCCTCACTAGTCAAATACCAACTCAATTAGTGCTTTTAGCAAGCTTCAACCTACAAGGAAGATACAACCCCCTAGGAAACCAAAAACCAACTTAGATACCTTTAATATTTGATGAAACTTTGACACATTTTTTTCCCAAGAAAATATTACCTCTTCTATTTTCTCTTCTCGTACTTTTTTCTCTCTTAAATAACCTATTAGGTCTTCTCATTCAATTAGCCCTCTCCTTGGTAGAATTAGGTCAAATGAGCTTGATCAAAACCTATAAAAAAATAGTTATATAATCATGTCATAATTATCATAATTATTATTTTATATTCAATCCCTTAACCTATTCTCCAAATCTTTATTTCCTTAATAGCTCAACTCACTAAATAGTCAAAATAGGCTTATGAGGCCTTGACTTTATACTTGATTCCTTTTCATACCCATATTCATAGGACAAGGACCTTAAAATACTTGGATTATGATTTATATAGATCACTACACAATGTTCAAAATTGAAACAAACATTTCATAGGTCAATCATTACCCTTAAGGGCTAAAACCACCATTAGGCGTAATAGAGACCTTATGCAATTAGGCCTTCCCTAAGCACACATTTCACCTAGACCTCCTTTGAACAATTTGAGACACAAAAAATGGATTAAAAAATTAATATTTCACTTTAACATACCCATAATAATATCTTTTTGGGTCATCAACAAAATTTAGATCTTTTCACTCTTTGAACCATCCAATTAAGTCTACTCGTGATTAGATCTTCTCACTGCCAAAAACTCTATCTTGAAGATATGAAACATATAGATAATTTTTACAAATAAACCACACATAAAATAATATTAATTAGATATATATGACTTAAATAATTCCAAAAATTATTTGGTATTTACCACATAGGCCAAAAGGCCTCAGTAACACTCCTACAAAAAGCTTACTCAGAAACACCAAACCTCATCAACAAATAGTCAAAAACCTTTGACTCTCCATACTTGAGTAGGGAACTAAAATGAATAAAAATACATTAATATGATTATATTATACTTTATAACACATTAAATTTCATTTTATCATTATCCTTAGTGGAAAATAACTTAGAAACATCATTTTCACATACACACAGAAAGTTGTTAGTATCATCAAAAACATAGTCAATAAAATCAAATCTTATAAAACCTATGGGAACACTTATATTTTATTATAACGGGTTTTTGTGAAAATTTATCATTATTATATAATTTATTAAAATATATATTTCATGTTCATATGTCAATATTAGTCTTACAGACCAATCTGACTACTTAACTCTACATAGACTTCATTGTGTTAGACAAACTACTTTGCTAACAAATTTTTGCTTGAGTATAGGAATAATAAGAAATTATAAACGAAGGGTATATGAGTAATAGGTATATAATAACTACCTCATGTATTTTTATCCATCACTAGTCCTCTACAACCAATCCCTAATCTCATTCTCATTCTCGCCTAGTTTTATCATTGTTTTGCTCATTAAGCCTATTTAGCAATATGCCAACTTCCATGACCAGTTTAGAAAAATTTTGGTATAGAAAATTCTAAAAAAAATTTATGGTAATAAAATATAAGTTTTACACAACATCCTCCATCCATTTTCATGCTTTGACCTAGTCAACCTTGCCTACTACATAAAAATTCCTATAAACAAGGGGTTTCCTGTAGCTTTTACTCACTGTCATGAAAAACAAAAGGCACCTAGTGAAAAATTGAAGATTTATTTACATGGTTCAATCATAAAAATAAGTAAATAAAATCATTATTATCCATAACTAACAATAACTTTCCTATCAGGTAATTATAAGTGTTTTGAGAGGGTTTTGACTAGTTCTCCTTCTTAGCAATCATTCATAAAGGATTGCCATTAAACTCTAAAATCAATGCCAATAAAAACAAGATAGGTAATTTACAAAAATAAAATTAATTGATCAGGCTCTTATGTAAAGTTTTCATGTGACAATGAGCATAAGACTTTTCTTCTCCTGTCTGTAATACCCCATTATATGCACATATGGAACCTTATCATAGATTTTCATGCCTTATACCTTAGATATTAGCTTAAAAAATATTAAACACAATTAAAATGACATATCACACCTATTTAAATCATTTTAAAAATTTTGACACATTTGGAAATGATCTTGACCCCTTATTAGGCTAATATTTATCATTTTACGTACTAGGCCTTATACTACCAACCATACTTAGACTATGATCATGCCTTGAAACCTCTTGAACTATATTAAAAACTTCATAAACATGTCATGTGATCTTATATACTACTCATAAAATCACAACCTTTATCACACATGTCTCAAATGTCACAACTCATCATGCTACCAGACCTATGCCATTTCACTAGGTATTTCATGTAAAGTTTAAGCCTCAAAACTAGACCTTAAAACTCATCAATAAGATTCTTTGTCTCTTTCTCATTTTTAACATAACATAGGAATTTATATCATGCATGTACTTAATTAAATCACTATACTAACCCAAATCATAAAGCTTTACTATGCTTAATGCATACATCTTCACAGAGCTAGACAAAACTACTCAAGATACCTAGTATTCATAGTTGGGACACAAACAAGATTTATCTCTCATACATATTCACAGAGCTAGACAAAACTACTCAGGATACCTAGTATTCATAGTTGGGACACAAACAAGATTTCTCTCCATTATTTCATTAATAAAACATGATTATTTGAAGACAAGGCTACTCTCAACAATATTTATGAGCTCTATCATATTAGAACCCTATACTAAGACCTCATATAGAATGCAAGGATTAGTTGACCCATGTGTTATTACCTTCTATGGTCCTCAGTACTAGTGGTAAATAATATGATTCTTATGAACCTTGAACTTTAAATTGACATTTCATTAATCCTAAGAATAAATTCTAGGTTTCCTTCAAATTTTCTCTTGTTAGAGAGTTATCTTATTAGAGAAACACAAACTCTTTATCACACACCATTTCATCATGCACAGCCTCAACACTGACCTTAATATAAATGGCATTTGTCAAGAATTTGACATCAATGAAAATAATAATGATACATCACAAATAATAGGAACACACCTCAACATAAACACTCTAATATATCAAAATGATTTAATACCAAGATATATTAATAGACATGCATATAATTCCTTTCAATACTTTAACATAAAAATAATCATTTTTATCTTAATACAAAATATAATTAATTTTCAATTGATCATTAAACCATTATTATTAATGATATAAAGCACCACACCTTTTGACAACAAACCCATATCTAGAGTATGTTCAGCTTAATAAACAAATATACTATAACTAAGATCAATATGCATATAATAAATACTAATGCAACATAATTTTATATACTCAACACTGAATGATTTAACAAATCATATTTAAGAATTAATTAATAATCATTTAAAATTAAATATAATTGAATCCTTCATAACTAAGTACCTTATACACATTTTCTACAAGGTCATTTTCTTATTACACTACAAATATATGATTTTTAGTTCAATCATGAAACTCAAACAAGTCAATATAAAATAATTTGAAATGAAATAATATTATAGTGTATATGAAATAAATAATATAGATAATTAAAAAAATTCCCACCCTTACATCCTAATGATTCCCCCATTATTCTACTTAGACCAACCCATCCATTAGTTAGATGTGGAGTTCAACCATAGGGATAAAGGAGAAGGGTAAATCAATAATAATGGATTCTAATTTTATAAATACAATATAAAAACCAAAATAATCAAGAAATATCAATGAATTAAAATAATTATTAATCTAATGAAGACATTTAGGCTATTGAAGATAAAGGTACTTATGACTAGCATCAATGTTATTGTCAACATTCAGATAAATAGATTGAGTTTTGTGAATCAGCAATAATTTGTTAAATTAATTAACTTAAATCTTAAAAAATATATGCCATTAATTTATTTTAATTATCAAATAAAAATAAATATAACCATAATTACATTTATCTACATCTCTTATATAAATATATTAACACTAAAAAGAGTCCCAAATTGTTTGACTCCAAAAAGAGTTCAAAATATTGTGACATCAAAAAAATCAAAAAGAGTGTGACACAAAAAAGAGTCCATACCTAGATTTATTTTAATATAATTTATCAATAATTAAAATAAGAATTATAAAACAATAAGAAAATTCTATTTTTTTTTACTTCTCATTTAACCATGTTTTTTTACTTATCATTTAACCATGATTATTCAAATTGACCAAAAATGTTTCTCTATTGAAGAACTAGTTAAGATAATAATAACATCTCAATAAGAAAATAAGCATTCATAATAGAACATGGCTATATGTTATGCATAAATAAATACCTATTCAAACCAAAACAAGATTTCTTAATTCCATAGGAAAAGTGAGGACACACCTACAACCAACATAATAAGCAAAATTGAATATATAGGCCTTCACGTAATAGTTCTAACCAAAACTAAATTCAAATAATAAACACAAAAGTGCTCACCTACAAACAACACATATTGACTCAATCTTAATCTAAATAGGATAAATATTAAACAACCAGCACAAAATCATAACCCCTAAACAACCATGACTAAAAAATCAAAACATTTAAGCCTATGGATTTTAAAAAAATAATTCCATAGTATAAAGATATCTTATTCACCCATAAAGGTCAAATAAATAAATTTGCATATTGCACAAAAACAAAAACCAAGTGTTATACACACATTTTGATTCTAACACAAAATATTGAGCCACACACTCTACATAGGTTCAAAAAAAATATAACATTATGTAACTTAAAAAAACAAAAAAAAAACTTTTAATCTAGTTTACACAATTGCAAGTAAATTATATGAATTATATTTCATAACTTGATAAGCACACATGAGAATTACTTATATTTACTTCATCAAAAATAAAATATAAACCATTTGTTATTGGCATGATAAACATAAATTAAACACAAACTATCCAAGTCTCCAAAATTAAAACATATATTATTCTTACACCTATCCAAGCTCATTCAAACTCTCCATGTTGTCATTAATGATCACATTGTTCTTTCACTTTTACATGAACAACTTAACATGTGGGTAGACAAACAAACTCCATTTTCCCCCAAAAATATAACTACATAACCAAACTCACAATCTCAGACTAATCCAACTAACTCTCTAATTAATTCCACCAAAATATCATGTAGAAATCGATTAGAGTCTGATCATAACAATATAAACAAAAAGAAATTGACCCAAAAATAGTGTTTTCAAAGTTACTTAATGGAAAAAAACATTGGTGATTGGGTCATCATGAACTAATTCTCAATTAAGGTCAACCCATCAAAAATTATAACATCAAATAATCAGAATAATAATCACCCCATGATATAGTCATGGCACTTCCATAAGTTCAAAGCCATTCACAAAAAAAACATCAATGAATTCTAATCATACCAACATGTGAAGCACTTAACTCAAATTTAACAAACAAATAATTATGCATAAGCAACAAAATAATAATGTGATCAACCAAGAGTGGAGTGTGGAATAATAAAAATATAAGTAAATAATACAAACATAAGAAGATCATTAACTATAATGACAATGAATTCAAAAGAATGCAAAGCTAGCTAAATAAGAAGTAACCAAGATTATTGAACATAGTCAAACACTAATCATGAAACAACTTAATAAATAAGAAGGGTAAGTCATGAAATCTAAATAGTAAAATTGACTAGAAAAATAAAAAGATTAGAATCACTCAACTTAAAATAATATCAAATAAATCCTTTTTACCCTTTTGTATCCACTACTATTGAATTCCATGCCCAAACTAGATAATTTTTACTTGTTCTTGAAGCTACCAAAATGGTACATTAGTAGTATCTTAACAAGTTACTAATGTTAAATATAATCAACAAATTATAAACTAAATTTATCCAATACAAATCAATATATTATATAATGAAATAACATCAGGTTAGTGTGAAATATCAAAACACATAATAAAATCTTAATATAGAATGTCATCAATGTCCATAATAATAGTTCATAAATAGCTAAATTAACTCATCAAAATAAATAAGTAATTAACATGTTGAATAACAACAATATGGTCAGCCAATCAGTGTCATACAATAAATCAGATTATCCCAAATGTAAGGTCATGAAATCCTTTCCCTCTCAACTAGGATTTATCTTAGTGACTAAAAAAAATTAACGATAATTCTCCATAAAAATATGTACATCTTCCAAAGTATCATGTATTTTAATAAACATATCACATTTAGCCCAAAATTTATAAAATATTTTTGTTTCAAAGTCTAATTTTTGTGATGGTCTAGGATCCTCATTAGTTCTAATTACATCTTCTCTTCTTTTGAAACCTGAATATTTTTTGAATCCAGAACATGTGAAGGATTAGGTACATACTTTCTTAGTAAATCAACATGAAAAACATTATGAATCCTAGATAGAGAATTAGGAATGGATAGTCAATAGGAAATAGGGCTAATATTTTCTATAATGTCAATGGGTCCAAAAAAATAAGAAGTCAACTTATAATATTTACCAAAGTTAATATAACTTTTCTAAAGTCTAACGTGTATAAACACTTTCTCACCAAAATTAAAATCCCAAAGTGTTATCTTTAAATTTGTGAAAATATTTTCCTATTTGAAGAATCCTTCAAATTTTTATGGATTAATTCTAATAGATTATCATACTCTTGAAAAATATTAGGTCCAATAATGGATTTATTTTCAAGGATATCTCAACCAAGATGAATTTTAACTTTATGCCCATATAGATCTTCAAATGGAGCCATTTTAATAGTATAATGATAAGTGTTGTTGTATGTAAATTTAACCAAATGCAAGAAAGCTTCCCACTTACTTTGTTTATCCATTACATACATTATTAATTTTTAGCCAATTTTGGCTACCATAGGTGAGTCTAATAAAAAAGTTACTACCTAGCTCAATTTTAACTTTCTTGATTGCTTATGAAGTGTTTTTCCAACTCATATCTTGTTTTGTCATGATGAGTTATCTTATTATCCTAACAGTGCTAGAGGTTGGCTAGGTTGACACAATAAAAACATGAGTTTATGGTCCTCAAGTGATTTTCTAGTGGTTGGTTATATCCAAGTCCTTATACAATTTTATAATTATTTAAAGTATTTTTGAGGAAATTAAGGCAATGAGGTTTCATGATCCTATGTTTTCTTCTAGTTACTTTAGTAAAATTATTTAGTGTCAAGGGCCAAGGAATGAAATAAAGGTATTTTAAGTCACTTAATGTTTGTGTAATGCCATGTCATGTGTACTTGGTTGTATACCTTACCCAAAATGTTTTGAAACTCCCTTTCTTATGTTGATATGATTTTTTAGCTTCACATTCTTCATTTATAATTTCCAAATAAGATATTATGAGGACATTATAGGGGAAAGATATGATAAATACTCTGGCACATTTTCACACTTCTATATAGCTGAATGTAGAGCTTCATTTTTTTTGGTTCACCATCTCCATCAATTCGAGAAGACAAAATAGGTAGAATCTTAAATAAATTAGGTCTAAAAGGTCTTTGTACAGGGACTTTCCATTGAAAGAAAATTTTCAAGCTTATCTAAGGCTCATTCCATGTCACATAGATCCAAATCCATGTTCAAGAGGCTTGCATAGGTCCAAATAAATCAAAAAACATTTTTATTATCTCATCGGGTTATTAGACAGCTCATAATGGCCATTTTCAAATCCTTGGTACATGCATGAGAGATAAAGTTAGAACTTAAGATATTATCAAAATATGGAGACCCTAATTCACTCAAATTTACATGCAATAGTTAATATTTTCATTGTTTAGGATTTATGAACAAACACTTAGAAGATAGGGTGGTTTCAAATTCCATAAAACCCTTTCTAGCTTAACTTTATCCTTTTTTGGAATTTTAAATATTGTTGAAAGCATGAAAGTAATGATATATTATGTATGGGGTGTTTTGATTCCCTCTTTATGATTTTATAAACCTCACTTGGCATGTGTGAGCTCAAAGAGACAAGAAACCTTCATTTTAGAATAGGTTGTAGGTTGATGACCATAGAGTTATTAATGTTTCTAGTTTTAAAGTAGTTGGGGGCATGTTGTTGAAATTGTAATAAATATTAAACACCTCCTTTGTTATTAATAGGTTCATTATAAAGTTTTTCATTGCCTACATGGACCAAAAGTGAAGTTGCAGGTTGGTAGGGGTGAAGAGAGTGAATATTTCCTATCAAAGTGGTATTGTTGATGGGTTGTGTGATTGAAGTAAGAGACAAAGTATATGGTCCACATGTATACTAAAATCACACACATTCACCATTATTATTCAATTATATACTCTTTCTCAAGGTGCCTTTCTTGTACTAAACCAAGAGATGGTAGATAGGTTAATGATTACAAGTAAAGTAAGACATTGATGACATCTTGAGATATTTTAAAGAAATTTTGACCCTAAAAATAGGTTTGAAATGTTAAGGTGATTATTTCATAGAATATAAGATTAAAAACATGATTTTTATGATCCAATTAAGTAGGAATGTTGGCCTATAGGTCTGTAAACCTATAGGTCCACATTCATAATAAAAATATGAGAGTTTTCCAAAGAATGTGGTGCCTTGAAGTTCCTAGGATAGTCCTTGATTTGCCTAGGTGTAAATTATGTCAAAAAATATTTTATACACTTACATATATAAGTATATGATGGAAAATAGACTCAGTAAAAAGAATGCACTAAAAGGAATAAAAAACCAAACAATCCTAATGGACAATCTATTGGGTTGCCTATACAAGAGTGGACTAAAGAGACAAACCTTACCTTGACTATGAGGTATGAAGGTATATAACCTCATGAGGATTTTTTTAGGTTATTTATTATTTATTTTAGGTTTATAATGACTAAATCATGCAGACCTATAGGTCTCAAGAAAATGCAATATACCATGTATTGCAATATGAGATTTGAGGACTAGATAAGTGATGGAATCCATGTTCAGGATTAATGGAAATTTTTTCAAAGTAATATATATATATATATATATAACATTATTTTAATATCCATTCTTAGTATTCAATAAGTTTTAGGCTACAAAATAACACCTACAAGCCTAATTATGACATATAGGTCTATTTTTAAAAGTGTGAGAATAATTTATAGTCTTGTATTGAGAATTGGTTTTAGATGGTCATGAAGGGTATGGAGAGTCCTATCAGGGTTCTTCAAAAATATTTAAAACTTATTATGATGAATAATAATCCTAAATAAGGACATTAGGGTTAGGTTGGCCTCATTGTTTATAAACCCTAACATGTAATTCTATAGTATGCTTGACTAAATGAGAGGATAATACAGATGGAGGACCACCTAAATACCTTATTAAGGGTCTTAAAAACGTAAATATATCATATAAAACTCAAACCAATCATAAATATATCATTTTGAATCTAAAACCTCTCTCGCAGTCCTCAACCTAAAAGGTAGTCTTGAGTGGCTTAGAATTTAATGGAGGATATACATGGTGGAAAATGGATATTAGAGGATTTGAGGGGGGTATAAGAAATTAAATCCATGGAATTATTTTTTATCAAGGTCATACATGATATGAACAATCATTAAGAAAAAGAGATAGTTTAGACCACTATTTTGCCTTAAGAGGAGCTTGAGAAGGCCTAAAATTTTGCATTGTACTTATAGGATGATTTTCATTGGACCTAAAGTTATTATCCATATGAGGGGAAACATGTGTAATAAAAACTTGTGGTATTGATTTATGGATTAGGTACCTCAACTTTTTGAATCATCATTAAGATGATAAGCCACCTTAACCCTACTTAAACCCTATAAAGGACCTGATGGAGGAGTTTGGCATCTTAATTTGATCTACATGGGTTTATATGGGCTAAAACCACCTTGAATAACCTATTCAAACCTAAGATAACTTTAATGAATCACTATTTTTTCACTTGTGAGAAATGGTTGTACATATTTTGGCCTAAGAATGACTATTATAGGCTATAAAATGTAGTTGTTGATGACTCTTCCTGGAAGTTGGTCAAGCAAGACATAGTAGAGTACATTAAAAACATATATGATATATATAAGTTATGGGAGGATTATACTAAGGCCTCATTAATAGGGTTCAATAAAACTAAATTCCCATATGATCTAATTATCATCACAATGTCTTAAGAGACTTATTGATAGATCCATATGTCATCAAGAGATCTAAGAGACAAGAACCTAATGAACCTACAACACAATCTTGGAAATGGTTTTGAGAAATAATATAGGTATAAGGATTCATATAAGGTATTTGAGTGGTATTAAATCTATGATGATAAACCTCAAGCAAGAACTAGGATTAGAATTGAAGAAATAGACTCATTATGGTGGTCTTCATTTCAACCATGTGAGTCTCCTAATCAAATTGTAGATTATACCATATTAAAGTCACATGAGCCTTAATACTAAGATCCATTAATATGAGAGAGACATATAATTAGACTTTGATGGTTTTGGAGAGCTCAAGGAAACATGATAAAGAGAGACACATGGAAAAACACATGCTTGTAACTGCTTCGACTAAGAATGGATAATTTCAAACAATGTTGTTGAGTCATCATAGAAGGTGAAGGGTCTTTCCATGCCACCATTTTTTATGGAGAATATCATGTCAAGTTAAAACATGTTTAAGGAGTTTTTAATACTATTATTTAATAGTTTTCTTGATTGTAACATGTTTTCTCAAGAGATGACACTTGGCATTGATCTTCCCATACCTTTATATCTCTCTTTCCTTATAGCTTTTTCTTATGCATGCTACCTATAATGAGTTGTTATGGATCCTTTCAACTAATTATGTTTAATCCCTACTTATTTAAACACTTATATTATGCATTTTAATGTTGAATAAATATGATTCTTACATTCTTAGATGCTTATAAATAGTGTACTTGTGTGATTATCGATGAATGCTACTAGTATTGATTTCATTCTCTCTCATTTATCCTCTCCTACCCCTTTGAAAATGTATTACCTTCTCATAGGTCACATGGTGAATTTGAGGTAGATTTTCATAGTTTGGAAGTATATTTCAGTCATTAGTGTCTTTCTTAGACCTCTTGATTAGCCCTCTCATCCAGTACATTGTCTATGACCTCCATCTTGAAATATTAATGCTTGAAGGTCCATGTTGAGTAGTGTGATCTAATTAAATACTAATTTATTTTATTTTTGCATTATGGTCAAGTGGAGGGTATTAATTTTGTACATCACCTCTCTAGTTTAGTTTAATTTTATCTCTCTTACCCTTTTCCTTTGTAATCAATAGATATATTAGTAGTTCAAGGTAATAACATCAAGGGAGATATCGCTATCTCAAGATTCACCTCATTAATCAAGCCACCCATAGTCTAAAGTTATCTCCATGCTATCACTTAAGTGATGAGGCTTCAACAAACTCCTCAAGGGTGAAAATTTTGATGATAAAATTACCATATCTTTAAAAACTTGTTTAAGTCTCTCTATTTGACCATCCATTTTTAGGTGAAATGAGTAGATAAATTTTAACCAAGTTATAAATGATGCAGTTAAGGTTTTCCAATATTTTGAAGTAAACAACTTATCCAAATTAGAGGTAATGGACTTCAAAATGCCATGCAACCAAACTAATTATTTCAAAAAATTCTTCATTAACTTAGAAGAATCATCAATCATATTCATATTAATAAAGTGAACAACTTATGTTAATTTATCAATCATAACCCAAAAAATGTCTTTCTTACTACATGGCTTTAGAAAACTAGCAATTAAATAAGTCAAAATAACAACCCACTTACCTTGTGGAATTTCAATATGATAGATAAAACCTCCTAGGTGACATTATTTACCTTTTACCCACTAACACTACAAACATCTAGCCTTTAAGTTAGCCACATCATGCCTTAATCTAGGGGGAAATAGTCTGTTTTAGCTCATGGGTCATCTTTATGATACCTGGATGAGCAAAATGAGGTGTTGTATGCACTTCTTTTTGAAATTAACTATAAAATTCTCTTGACATGGGAACTTAACTTATACTTTTATACCATAACATGCCATTATTATATATATATATATATATATATATATATATATATATATATATATATATATATATATATATATATATGCTAAAGGTTTGTCATCCAAAACTACTATTACTTCGTCAAAGAATTCATCAATGAGATTTTGTTCTAAAATTGTATTTATAAAATTTCCTAGTAAAATAGATAAGGCAACAAGATATTTCATTAGCTAAGAGCATCAATAACATTATTCCCCTTACCTTTCCCATAATCATTGTTCATATAAAAATTTCTCATAAATTCCATCCATCTATGTTGGAGAACATTAACATCATCCTATGAAAACAAATATTCCAAGATATGATGATGGGTTTTAACTTTAAAATGTTTACCCAATAGAAAATGTTTCCATTTCTTGAGAGTATGTAAAATGGTAGCAACATCTAAATCTTGGGTGGTGTATTTTTTATAATTTTCCTTGAACTAGTATGACTCATAAGCCACAACCTAACCATACTGAGCAATAATGCCATCAAAACCATATTTCTAGGCATGAACATAGATTATAAAATTACCATTAGAAATTAGAATAATAAGTACAAGTGTTGTACTTAATAGCTCTTTAAGTTTCTTTAAATCCTTTTCACACTATGAAGTCTATAAAAACTTTTTACCCTTGTGATGTAAAGAAGTTATTAGATTGGCCAAGATGGAAATGTTATCCACAATTATATTTTAATAACCAACTAAACCCAAAAAAATTCATAATTCATGTACATTTTTAGGGGCATTCCATTCTTGGATAGATTTAATCTTAATTAGGACAATAAATATTCCATCTTTGCAAATAATATTTCCCAAATTATGTATTTCATGCTATAAAAAGGAACATTTAGAAAGTTTCACATAAATCTTATGTTGCCTCAGTATTTACAAGAATAAACACAAATGATACTCATGATAAGTTTCATTCTTAGAATAAGTTAGTATATCATCAATGAAAACAAGTAAAACCTTATCTAAATAATCCTTGTATACACTATTCATAATATTTATAAAGATATTAGGTGCTTCCATCAATCCAAGGGGCATTACCATGAACTCGTAATAACCATACCAAGTATGAAAATTTATTTTATGGATATAATATTTCTTCAATATTAGTTGACAGTAGCTTGATCTCAATTCAATCTTTGAAAACATTGTTATACCCTTCATTTGGTCAAATAAATCATTTATCCTTGGCAAAGGATAATGGTTCTTGATTATGACTTTGTTAAACATGTGATAGTTAATGCGAATCCTAATAATGTCATCCTTAATTTTCAAAAAAACCACAAGAACACCCCAAGGGCACACATTTGGTCTAATGCTTCCATTTTGAAACAATTTTTACAAATGAACTTTTAATTCCTATAGATCAACCACATTTATGAGATAAGGAAATTTAAATTCATGGGAAACACTCAGTATAATATTGCACATACCCTAATTGGGTAAAGCAACCACAAGTACTATGCATTTTTGATATTTTATAGGAAGGTCTTAGTGATGGATGTGACTCTTATTTACATAGTCATTTTCAATCTTTTGGTATTTATTTTGTCTTATTTTCCCTATTTGATACACCCTAAGTGGTCTTATGTCATCCCCTATTAGGCATAGGGTATACCTAATTTATTTTACCCAATATATACTCATTTTTAGGAGTTTAGAACATTAGCACCTGTCTTAGACACTAGCTTCATGCAATAGTGTCCACTCTCAGTGCTAGTGTCTAATGGTCACTTTCTCACCATGTTTTGGGTCCTAAACCTTGATATTTATTTTAAGATTTTATGTCTCTTTTTCATCTTATTGGAAATTTAAAATGGTTATTTTTATAGCCCAAATTTTTACCCTAGGGATATCTACTCTAGCCTCCTCAAATTTGGAATAGCAATGAAATAACTCATATTTTGTGGGTAATAATTTTAAGAGGTGAGTCTCTATATTAAGGGCTACTTCCCATGTAAAATAATTAAAACTAATAATTAACCTACTTTATTTGAAGTAAAATGTAAATAAATAGATTTAAACTACTCTCATAGAGGTGATCCACTAAGATAAATTCCATAACTAATTGAACCTGCATTATGGAAAGTATACTACAAAACTAATCTCAAAATGTAAGGTTTTTTCTAACACAATGCTTCAATATGAAGGTAGAATGCAATGTATCCTTTAAGATGGATGACTAATAGGTATAATAATGGACACTAATAACCCTCATTACACTTCAAATCACATAAATATTCTAGATACACATCATATGACCTAATTTAAAGTATATTACTCATATAAAGCATGAAAGAGATAGATGAATTCACGGAAAGAGAGTTATCACTTGTCATTCAGTGGAAAAAAACTACTTCACACACTTAATTTAGGATTTTATAAAGATGAATCCAGTTTGAATTCTCTATTTTAAAGTCAAATTAATATTAAATTTAATAGGGATTACCCATACCAATATGTGGATGTCTTACGATTCCAAAAGAGGCACCATATATAGAGAATGAGGAATAGAGAGAAGAATAGAAAAGATAGATTGATAAATGTATATAAATATTTAAAGAAAAAGAATAAATTTAAGAAATAGTATTAAAATATATATGAGGAAATGTATTTCTCTCATAAAGATGTTCCATCTCCCAAATGGCATAGGAGTTTCATCCTTGTTTGACTCCTTATCTTCTTCTCAAAAATTGTGCTTCTTTTAGATTGTGAGGAATGATATATAGCTTTATTAATCATAATATTAACATTAAATACCTTATTAATTCCTCTTTTACACCTATCATGAATTTTAAAACTTCCTTATTCTCACATTTCTATGGCAATCATCACACAACTCCATAGGTGTCTTGAAACCCCTTTGTCTATTATGCATCTCCTTACTTGAGAGATTAAAAACATGAATTCATATACATGAGTGAACTATTTCTCCATGTAAGGATTATTCATATCTTATTATACCTAGGAAAACTCATTTAGATCCATCAAACACTCACAAGATCTCATTTTGCATCCAAATCTTGTATTTTTTCCCAATTCCTTATAACCCTAAAAACACATAAAGATCCTTGTGTGGAATAATGTAAAACTAATATTTCTAAAATAAGAATTTTTTTTTCACTAAATATTAATTTACATTTCCATGTCAAATTTCATGACCCAAATATGCTTTAAATTAGTTTAATCACCTTATCTCTCTCCTTAATTAGACCTCAATTAGGCCTATAGGAGTAAAAAATAAGTTTTTACTCCAAATAATTCCCACAAATGTGAAACCCTGAGTAAGTGTTTGATTCACTTTACCCATGCTTTGAACTTTTTCCATGCCAAATTTTAGCATCTGACACCTTGTGTATATATGTGAACCATGAAATGACCAAATAACCTAACCTTTCACAAGCCCCTTTCACACTACTTTCAACAATTAGACTTGTAGGTGCACTTTCAAGGTGGAATTTATATATTTTTAGACCTAGTGAAGTATAATAAACCTCAATCCATCATTTTAGTGGTTTTCATTTATTCATGAGGTCAACATTCTTGTTTTGAGCCCTAATCCTTGTAAATTCATTGCATTTAATGCATCCATACAATTTTAAGTACAAGTAAAAGTCATGGTAATATTATTCCTAGAGTTATGAATGGTGTTCAAGTGGTTTGAATATCAATTCAAGTTTTTTAAATCACTTTGGAGGTCATTTGTCTGATCAGGTCCTTGTTGTCATTCAATATGTGCACCTACAGATGCTTTATGGTGTGGAGGAGTTCTTAGCTATGGGGCACTAAGTTTAAAGGTCTTGTGTAGGGAGTGAGAGTCCAAGGCAATAGTTGTAGAATTATTATCACTTAGATGTGTGAATGAGCATGAGTTGTCTCATCTTAATGATGAAAACATCCCTAAGGTATGGGACCTAAGTCAAATTCCTTCTATTTTAAGTGTAACTAGTTTAAGACCAGTGTATAGGCCTAAAGATCAGAAAGGTAAATATAATGCTAATCTAAACCTAGGATCTTGAGGTAAAATGGAAGGGAAAAGGAAAGATATACTAAAATTAGACTAGTGATATGCCTAGAATAGAGTGAGCACTCCTACTGCCATAAACACAATATAGACTCTTGAGAACAAGACAATATCATATAGTTTTTTTCCAAACCACTCTAAATGCATAAGTATTTCATATAAAAGTGTGGTAACACATCAAAAAACTAAGAGGGATGACAAAAAATCTATAGACAACATCAACACAAACTAAGGTACATATAAGATGCGACTTGCAAGTGAGTTTCAAGTTTAATGTGGAGGTGTAGGGAATGGGTAATGATGAGAGGGTGAACATTACCCATTTTCAAGGATAAACAAACACAAATAACATGTAGAACATAAAAATAAAAAAAATAAGTGAAATTAATTCTCATTGATCTACAAAATTTAGCCAAAATAAGTGCTCATAGAGGGCAAATTCCAATATCATGAGGTTGCTAAAAAGTGTCAACCCTTTTATAAGTGAAAGACTAGGATTTTATAGAGAACAAGCCTAGTTTAAAATAAATGTACCACTTGAGGTTGTGGGTATATATTTGAATTAATTTTTGGCACTACAACCATGCTTATTGAAGTCTACCCAATTATTGTATCTAGTGTTGATGGTAGGATTACTTCTAGATACACATGTATAGGGGAACAAAAGATTTCATTGATATAGTCATAGGGTGGCATACATTATCATCTCGATGTCAATTAGATTCTTATATATTTAATATATTTGATAGTGTCTCTAGCTTTCCTTAACTACCCCAATGGCTTTATTTATATTTGACTCCCACTTAGCACATGACACTTTATGATTGGTTATGAGTATGGAACTATAGTAGTGACACGTGTCATCTTGATGGGCTCTCAAAAGAGTCTCCTTGGAGTCTTAGATGGAAGAAGCATGGTCATGACAAATGGGTGCCAATTCTTTGCTATGAATATTTAGTGTGTCCCCTTCCTTCCTTGTTAGCCAATGGCATTGCTTGAAACTCTATAACTAAAGGGACTAGCCTTGGAATATCACCAGGTCACCATGTGGAGATCTAGCACTTACCATTAGGAAAACTAAGAATTTACTATGCCAAGGCACATGTGAGAGTCACTTGGAACTTTTCTTGGGGATAAAGAAACATGTAACTTTAGATTGTGCAACTTTGTAGTGATATGGCATAGATGTGAGATCTTATGTATGGGCATGAAAATTCATTAGATAAATGCAAGAAGACATTTGAATAAGATTGTAAATGAATACTAAAGGTCTTAGGTGAGTCCCTCTTGATTTATGATCACTCCTTATGTGATCCCACTACTTGGCCATTTGGAACCTCAGGACTTGCATCCCTAAACACGTGTGCCTTTTGACCTGTATGCCATAAAATCCTACACATAGGCACATATTGAAATAATTATTTAGGTGTGAGTGATCACTATACTATTTTGTAGACTTGTGATTGTATTTTAGGCTTAAGTGCATGTAAGAAGCACCTGTGCACTTTATGCTTGGAGTGCTTAGGCCTTCGTAAGTACATTCTCTCTTTGTAATCCTTGAGAGGCCTTTTATTGATCATGGGGTGACTTAGAAAGTCCACAATTATAGTGACCTCTACCGGCCATTTTCATAATAATCAAGAATTTAGTGGCCTTTAAAGTGATCCATTAGGCATGATGTCATTAAAGCTACAACCCACTTACCCTATGCCTAAATAGATTGAATTAAGTTATAACCTCAACAAAATAAAATGGAAAAGGACAATCAATAGTTGTGTAAAATGTAATGTTTTTTATATTGAGCATTGTTGGTTTAGAAATCATGGTCCAAGATATTAGAAAGACTCTTTAGAGATGAAATAGATTTAGTAGATAGGATAAAACTATTCATAGGGACCATGATTGCTAAACCAACAATGCTTAGCCCCATGGGCCTTATATAAAATTAAGAACTCAAGCACATGACCACCTTGGTCATGTAGGAAGTAAGGAGAAAAACCCAAGGAAAATATATGATAGACAATAATAGGGTCATGAATATGATCCTAACATAAAAATAAATGATTACTGAATTAAGGAGCATTAATAAGGCCTTAGAAATAAATGATAGGGACCTTGGAGACCTAGATGATCAAGAAGATGAGATTTTCTTGGAACCAATGGTTAATTTGAGGCTTACTAATAAGCAACATCAAAAGGTAGTAAAGCTATTACAACAAAAATAAGGGATTTCATCACCACAAGGATCCCAAGGTAGAGTTAATTAAGTATATTTTTTGTATAAGCTTTTTAATATTTTTTAAAATATAATATTCTTTTTGTAAAGGCATGTGCAACTTGTAATCACATTGCCTATAGATCAGTCTACTTGGGAAAGCTTAGTGTAATGTAATATGTCTCATTACTGTAGAAACATTTTTGAAACTAACTCCCAAGACTCAAGTTTTCATGCATTGTTCATGATTTCATTTGTATTTTTAGTTTCCATTTATTGTAGTTCATCCATTGTAGTGCATGTAGGTCAAATTTTACATTATCAAAAACAAAGGAAAATTGAAAAATCAATAACTCCACTGTTAGTTGAATTTTTAATATTAACTTGTAGTGTGACATTAACTCAAAATAAGATGCAGCGTGACATTGACTCAAAACATAAAATATAACTTTTCCATTTTTCTCCGATACAAAACCTTATCATTGAAAGTCTTAACATTATTTATAAGTACAAATAGCCAATACAATCCTCAATAGTGAAACCCATTTTCATCATAGCACGTCAAGCCTCAAGCCTCCATACATATAGATCTGAGCCTCCCCCTTTCTATTATTTATCCTTGAATCTAGCCTCATCATATCTCATTTTATGTATGGATGAAATTGACTAGTCATATCCAACCCAATAGATTCAATCAAATCCCAAGGTTTTTCAATCCAACCCTTTTAATTTTCCTAAGCCTAGTAATCACCCTAAACCCTAAAATAGATAAGGACAATGTAACAAAGTTCACTGGTTCAAATGAGAAGTATGATGTAGGTGAGATTTTTTGGTATCACCATGAGAACCCTCTTCCATCTATTACTCAAGAATTTCCTCTTATACCTTAGCCTAACCAACTATATATTCTATCCCTTCATATTCAAATCCCTCATTTTCATCATCCTAACCAACTAAATCAGTATACCACTCATCCCATTATCTTTACATTGGTTGTCTTGTCTAGGCTTCCAAAATTCATGTACACAAAGTATAAGTATATTTATTATAATATTAATACTAAACATAAATATTCATTATACTAGTATTAATTCTACTAAGGTACTAAATATATTTCATTATCTCAGCCATTTCATTATCTTTTCCATTAAAGTTACTGAGATACTAAATGTATAATAAAAAAATACATTACATAGATTAAATACATAACAAGAAGCTCCTATAGAAATGATAGTGAAAAATGGGTCCATGCTTATACCACTAATGCCACAGTTCACCGAAGTTAAGTGAATAAAATAATGTTTTTCAGCCCTCAAAAGGGAGAGAAAAACTAAGAGAGAATAATGGAAAGAGAAAATGATAAACTTAACCCTAATTTCAAAGCATCCAAAAAAATTTAATTTTATACTAGTTTAAGTACCTAGTAAAGTATATTCATTCATTTTTATTCATCTCTTTCTTACCTGGCTTTGTACATTCTTATTTTACATATAGTGTATCTAGTAAGAACTGATCTACTCTTTGTTTTTCTTGAAGAATCATAGTTTATAGCATGCTCTCTCTATACACACCTATAATCACATAGATGCATGAGATTCACCCTTATAGGTAAGTTCAATTACACTTTCTATTTTTCCTTTATCCTAGTATTTCACTTTGATACATCATTAAAATAAAGGGAGGGGGGAAATGTAATCATATAAAATGTAAACATTGGTGATTTGACTATAGATTGAGAAACCCAACCCACATGTTCCTCTTTCTTTCTCTCATGACCCTTATAGGCATATTTTCACTAATTCTTAATCATCTATAGCCTTCCAAACATAATCCTAGCTCAGCCAGACTACTCTTTCTATGACTAATCCATCCCCTAGGTCTCATTAGCTTAGGAAAGTAGATCCACAGTTGGAATATAACAATGGTGCCACTCCTATTAACTTTCAATGCTCCTATCCAAGTGCAATTTTGGCCCTAATAGTCAATTCCTTCTAATTTCCTATCCTTATCCTCTTCATCCTAATTTGAACACATTCAACCCATGACTAGTAGATCCTTATAAAATACCATTCAAAGATAATATGGAAAGCATTTGCACATATCACTAAGCAAGCAAGAATACAAGAAAGACTACTCAAGCAATCTTCCCTATTCTTTGCATATAGATAGCCAATACACTTACAAGCTTATCCAAATCCTTACACTAGTCTCTGGTCATTTCAAGCACATCAAGTTTGTCATTTTACATATTCATACAATCTATTACACAAATCACATCAAGTGGGATAATTACATATGGCTTGATCCCTCTTTAGAGTATTGGTATGTAGGCAAAATGCCCACATAAGGGCTTTAGATACATGTTTAGTGAATCTTACACACACTAAACCCCTTATTTATCAAAATTTATCAAAGTGAAATGAAGTATAGGGTTTTAAGAGAGAATATTCTCTATAATGAGCTCTGTAGGCTTCTAATTACTAAAACCTCATGGATAGGGTCACATAGACTTGGAGAAAAAACCCAGAAAGCTCAGATCCTTAGGACAACAGTGGTAGAGGTGGACTACAACACTAGTGATACTCTTATCTACTTTTATCACTCTATCCAATCATAAAATGAAGGTCAAAAATTAGTTTGTGGTAGTGTCCCAGTCTTCCATAGTGAATCTTAGACCTTGTCTGAGTCATATCATTCAATTTCCAACTATGTTTTATTTTTACCATCTTATTACTATTTTTATAAAGGTCAAAATTGCAATATTATTTACAAAAATTAGTAGCTTAATTATTACATATTTATTTACTAATTTTTCTATGCAGACCCTTTAACTAAATTAGGAATAAAACATGAATATTTACAAAATTGTTAAATTAGGATCTGTGGATTGCAATCCACATTTTGACGTTTTGAGGTAGTTATCTTATTAACCATGGATGTGCTTGGTAAAGTTAGGGAAGTATTTTATTAACCTCTTCTTTCTTTGGTACCCCTTATTCATTTTTTAGCTAAGCCTTAGTCCCTTCTACTAATGACACTCCTTAGGAAAAATGAAGTTATTTTTTAAAGTAAAGGTGCACCATTGGCTAAGGGAAGTGGGACCCATTTAG